>PVHX01024208.1:0-24461 GCA_004024805.1 Geosciurus inauris
ATATTTTAGGGGCTTTGTCTTAAATATTACAGTGGGTCTGATCTTTAGGCAAGTATTTCTATTTTTCTGTAATATCATCTTGTATTTTTTTAAACAATTACAAAATCTTTATTCACAAATTCATTTGCACTAAACATACATTATATTTTTAGTAGTATATATTGCATCTAACATACAATATGTTCTCAAACAGTATTTTCATTATAAATGAAGAGAATAAACACTAGATTGTGTAAAGGCTAAAATATATACTAATATATCATGATATTTTATGAATGAGAAACAAATTATTAATAGTCATTTGAATACACTTGAATCTTTGGTTTTATCTTTTATAAGATAAGCATGTTTTCAAATATTTATGGGGAGGTTTCTGTGTAGGTTTAGTTTTTTTGCTTTTGTTTTTATTTTTTTGTACTGGGGAGTGAACTCAGGGGTACTCGACCACTAAGCCACATCCCCATCCTTATTTTGTGTTTTGTGTAGAGACAGGGTTGCACTGAGTTGCTCAGCGCCTCGCGTTGCTGAGGCTGGCTTTGAACTCGCGATTCTCCTGTCTCAGCCTCCCAAAGTGCTGGGATTACAGACGTGCACCACTGTGCCCGGCTCTTTAGTTCTTATAAACACTTTGATAAGTAGATACTTAGATACTTAGAATTCAGATAGATAATTTGAAGTGTCCTAGGAAACACTGCTATATTAATAATGCCTTTCAAATCTTTAAACAGCTAATTAAAAGCAATAGAGTCATTAAAATTGTCCATTTTATCCTAGTTTTTGCATACATTTATATACCATGATAGGTTAAATTCATAAAATTCAAAAAAATAGTGATAAAAATAATCAGTCAAAATAACTTCATTTAAGTGAAGCAGAATAGTATGTCTTAAATAGTTTCTGCAGAAATTGTTAGAGTGGATGTTGCCCTTAAGGTCAAGTGAAGTAGATAAACGTTGCCCAGTACAGATCACGGTAAAGAGTGGTTTGTTAATATTTGGTTATACTGTTCATTTTGAAAAAATTACATAAATATTTTTAAATTACATACATTATTTATACATGTGGTTTTCAGTTAAATTAAAATAATGTATTGATATGTATTGTTTATGGCCTAAAATAATATAAATGCCTAATATGTAATTTTGAAACATCTGAACAGAATGAAATGCCCACTACTTCTTTTTCTTTTTCAGCTGCAGACTATGCTAAGAACCGTAAAAACAAGGCAAATAGTAAGATGTTTCTGATCTTTTGATTTATTTATTTATTTTAGAGCCCACAAACTTTACTCCATGAATACAAAACACCCTTGAGACAAGCATTCAGGGAGAAGCAGCTCCTTCCAGGTGTGCTGGGGAGGGCTACATTCTGTACTCAGGATTTATCCTAGTCTCTGAGATCTGCAGCTCTATGGCCTGCCTCCTGGGAAGTAGCTGAGCTGAGCCCAAACAACTTCTACATTTGTTTACCAGGGATCATAATATAATTGGAAAATGAGAAAAATCAAGCAATGCCTAAGCTAGAGAGACATCTTTTTTTTTTTTTTTAAAGAATGTTCGTGATAGAGAAAATCTCTCTCTTTTTTTTTCAGAACTAAATATTCCTGCTAGAAGTAGAAACCAATGAATCTTTTTTGCAGAAATTCACTTGGTCACCAACCAACGAAGTCCACTTGCCATTTTAAAAGACATGAGGAAGTATTAATTATTTAGAAATTAAGTGTCGCATAATTTCAGAACCCAGCATCTATATATGAGTGGTTTGGTAATAATAATTCCTCTGATGGCTGCAATTTTAGAAGTGCTCAGGTTCCATCCCTCGCTTAGAGTGTTCAACAAAAAACAAAACAATTTCAGGGTATTTTCTATTTTTAAGGGGGAAAAATGTGAAATATGTCAAGACTGTTTAAACGTTAAAAACTGTAGCTACAACTCCAGGTATTGTTCCAATGAATTAATAACATTAGTAACAAAAATATATTGAGCTATGTTATAGGATTATATATGTCAAACTAAAGGCTATTTTCACACATGTATTTTGGTATAAGTTAGTGTTAATTTTTTTTAATGTTTTTGGTGTGAGGATGAAGCAGAGGGAGCATCACTTCACAATAAATAACGTCCTTCAACATCTGTCAGTTTTTTCACGTCAATCATGGTTTTATTTGTTGGTACTCTGGAATGTATTTGATAGTCATTTTCCTTTCTATTTTTTTTATCAGTCACTTTTTATCAAGCATTAATTCTCAGGATATGAAAGGATTCAACCACGATTAAGCTTTTCACAGGGGAGCCAGGCAAGATGATCATGGTCTGGAGGGCAGTGCTCTCCACACAGGGACCTCATCTGTGGTAGTTGCCCTGCCACTCATATTGCTACCAGCACCATCCTAACCCCAGCAAACTTCCCCTTTTTTCTGTTTATGTACTTACAATACTGGTGAAAAGCTCTCTGAAACGCTCCAACAATGCCTTTAGGGGTGAAATTCTATATCGGCATCCAGCTTTGAAATCCCCCTAGTTTGACATCCATGAATTTCTTTTTCACTGATATAACTGACACAGTCTTGGAGTCTGGTGTCTGTTCCACTTTAAAAAACAATTTAAGTAAATAATCCATTTCTAAAAACTGTCTACTAAGATATGTCTTAATATTCTTAAGTCATTTGGATGCCATTAGGTAATAAGGTAGGGCACCAAAGGTAAAATGAAGCATATCGTATATGTCTTATGTGTCAAGTGAACTTTAGTAGCAATAAGTTATAGAGGTATAGATTTAATAATACAAACTGGATAGTAAAACTCTAAGTTAAAGTATCATTTTAAATCAACTATGTATAAATGCACACATCTTCAAACAAAACTGGTAACCAGGACTGATATTGATTTCCAGTGAATTCACTATCATCTTGTTCTGATGTTATTTGTTGCTATAACTAACTAACTAAATAAATAAAACAAACAAACAAAAGGTAATGCTTTCACCAAAGGTGAAACTCATGTCTAGAAAATGAAATAAGTACCAGGGCCCAATTCTTATAAACCACAAACTAATGTGATGGTCAAATTATCAATATCTAGGAATACAAATTGTTTTAGTGGACATAGCCAGCGAAATACCCAGGGAAGAACCACCCTGAAAGTTTGTAATATTTACCAAAGAAATGAAGAATTCAATATGAGCTGTTTTGAGGCCAACCAATTGGAATATGATATGACATTGCATAGACTTGAAATGTACCAGTGATTTATCACTGAGCATTCTGTGTTGACAGGTAGATTAAATAAACAACATGTCACAGATGGTAGTTGGCCATTGAGAAAGGAAATCTGCTAACTGAATTTGAAATTAATGTTATCAACATGAGGCTTCGGGAGAATTGGAATTTAATCAAATGACAAATGGAGAGGCCTCTGCTGGTGCAGAAGCAGAAAACCATACATTAAAATGAAGAAGAAAGTTGAATAAGGAGGAACCAAGAGCATCTAATGAAAAGCATGAGTATATAGTTGCACATCTTGCCCACTGAGCAGACAGCTTCAAAACACCAGCCACTGTTGCAAAGTAAAATGTGTAAATCTCATGTCTCATACTTACATTCATTAACAGGGACAATTTAAAGTTCTTGTTGAAATCTTTGGTGTATTATATGCCCGAGAAATACACTTTAGGATTCGTATAAATGATATTTGGATAATACATGAAAAACAATTCAGTGAGAAACCATTTACAAGAAAAAAAATCAAGATTTATTATGAAAGAATTCTTACTATAAGGAGCAGATGTTTTTCCTGTGTTAGTCTAGTTGATTTGGGTACATAAATTATTTAATTTATGGCTAAATTTTTAAAATAATGTGTAATGACATTTGTATTATGACATTTGTTTCATAATGGTGATATTATTACTTAAATTACAGAGAAAATTTAAAAATTATTATGTTTATATATTTCCTAAAATGATAATTATAAATTATATTAGGATAGGAGAAAACTGATTTAAAACTGAGAAAATTTAAAAATTATTATGTTTATATATTTTCTAAAATGATAATTATAAATTATATTAGGATAGGAGAAAACTGATTTAAGAAAATGATAAAGTATGTATCATGCACTTACGGCATTAATATTAGACCTAAATACAGAAACATTAGACTAATATCTAATGTTTTGATTATTGTCCTTATTTTAATATCAATAATTTACTTATAGTTCTGTTTTAACTTTAATGGAGATTGTAAATGCATGTATTTACTTTAGATCCTATACTCTAATAAAATAAAATGAAAAACTGTAAAACTATGGGTTCACACTGAGAAATGTGAAGTCAGAAGAGTAATAAAATGCTTAGTAATTTACAATTTATTCTTTTATGAGCTTCTTAATTCTAATAATAAATCAAGAGAAGTTTTGTTCAAAATTGTCATGACTGTAATTAGTAAAGTTGTGACCTTTGTTCTGATTATGTACATTGGCATATGTGGCATTTTATTGTGAAAGAGCCACTGCAAAGCTGTCCATCAAAATAAAAGCTTAGAGTTCTAGTGAAGGAAAGTGACTGTGTAAGAGGATTAGTACATATTTTTAATTAAAATAGGAATATGTGACAATTTTATAGTTTGAGATGTTTTAATATTCAAAATACTTTACAAGTTTCCAATATGCAAGTAGTATATTTTTATTCTAATATTCTAATGTAATTTTTATATGAGTCTGCTCAATGGATAATATAGATCAATGAGCTCAACTAAATTTTTAAAAATTATACTAATACTGCAAGTGTGAAAATTAAAATGTGAACTATAAATTTAAATAGTTTTGGTAATTATGTTTTCTCCACAGGATTTATGCTGCTTAAATAATTTATATTTGTTAAAAACCATGTATGTTTAATGCATATTTCCCATTTTTATTACAGTAGAAGAAACAAAAATCTGTGCTTTCTGATTTTTCTGTCTTGCAACATTATTTTATAATAGAATATTTCTTACTGATGGTAAGATAATTGAATGTAATTCAGAAAATGGTATATGATCCAAAGGAATATAATCCATTTTCACATTGATAGTCTTGATTCCTCAGAAATCCATCTTTAGACTTCATGAATAAACCTCAAAATGTCTTTGTAAAATTGTAAGTTGCTGACTTGCAAAAAATATGTTGGCTGAGTTCCACATTGAAATAAAAGATCAAAACAAAGACTTGAACAAGCAGTGAAATAAATACTTTCACATGAATTTTTAAATTTTTAAAATATACTCTCTTTAGTTTACCTGTAAACACTTCAAGTAAGAATATAATGAATTTAGTATGGTATTTTAATCTTTACTCTTGATATTCTTAATAAACCTTTTCCATGAAACAAGAAAAACTATGATGTATTAATTTGACCTTAGGCTTAAAAAAAAGAGGTACTTGACAGGAAAGTCTCACAACTGGAATTAATTTAGAACATCACACTTTCCTTGGATTTAAATATTTATAAAGCTTGTTCCCAGCAGCTGAAGTCAAGAAAATATAGAAACATTTGTTAAATTGGATAAATTAATTTAATTTTAAATAATAGTTGAAAATTATGATCAATGGAAGAAAATTATTGAGGTTCTGATAAGTTCATGGTATCTCATATGAAGTCTAGTGAAACACAAATTTAAAAATAAAGAATTCAAAAAACAAACAAAAAATATGGAGCTCAAAAATCATTAAAATTTAATCTTATCAAAACACTGGGGAAAATAAATATTTTTACCCAAGAGAAGTAGATTAGTGCTTTAAAATGTGGTAATCTTGAATAGTAACTCTTGGGAGAACTCCAACTATTCCTTGATGACAATGTCAGAGCTATTGAGACTACACATAGACCCTGGGAATTTAACTCAGTAATTCAAACAGGAAATTACAGTAATATAACACCCTTCATTAAGAAAAATTCTTTTTTGTATAGAAAGACATTCTCATCCACTAACAATAATGCTTTGGGGGATAAAAGTAGCCACATCAAAAATCAATACAAGTTGTAAAGTGGAAGGAGACTTAGTTATAGATATAATACCACAGATTGATAGGTTGTACAGAAAGGGATTTATTTTGACTCACATTTTGGTCCAAAGTGAAGGTTTCCCATTTGATGATGGCCTTTATCCTGGCAGGGTCTCCAGACAGCCCAGGGCATCATACTGCAAGAGACAGGAAGCAAAAGAGATCTAGCCAAATTAGATATTATAACAGATTTACTCTCAAGACAGCCCATTCTTCCAGGAAACTGCATTCATTTGTGTTTGTTTGTTTGTTTGTTTTTAATTTTACTACATGAGGATACACCAGAGTTAATGAAAGTTAATATAAAAATACTCAGAGAAGTCAAAAATATTGAACAATACCAAGATCTTTTTATTAAAATGAATTGAGTTTTATCTTTCCGTGAGTTCCTGTGGGTGTGCCAGTGATCCCTTACTTAAACAGAGCAAATCTATGGAATGTTATGCTGACTTAGAAGTCAACATTATTCTCAATATAATTTTCCATGAAGCAAGTTGGCTTACAATTAAAGGAGAAAATAACTTTAATGAAGTAAGCACTTCTTCAAGCATATTTTACAACTGCACTGCAATTCAAAATATTTTCCACTGCTCCTTATATTTCCCTTGGGCTTCAAATGGGGGGAAAAAAAGTAGAAAGAAAAAAGAAAATCAGCTTTATTTAAAGCATAATGGTTTCTGTCAGTGTTGGGTTTTAGATTACTTCTTTAATATAACTAACAATAAGAAACTTATATTTAAAATGAAATACTTGTTCTTGCCAAGGCACAATTCCTCAACTAAACTGAGGATGTAATTCAAAGTTCTAGCTATAAGTGATAATAATTTGCAAAGTTCTAAAAGTTAACAAAGTAAAACTAAGTGATAAAAATCATGAGTGGATGATGTTTTCAGTTTTGCTTTTTAGTTACTTTCGCAGATGCAATATTGGCTTATTCTTTTCACAGTAAATTAGATATGCAATTACTAGAAGCAAGAAATAGATTTACATTATGTAAAAATGGTCTGCATAAGATTAATTATGAGCAGAGAATTAAAAATGTGCCAATATTGAAATAGCTGTCACCATGGGGACATTCAGATCCAAATGATTAAATTAGCCTTTTGGCCAGATGATAACTACTTTCCAGTCATCAGATTAGTAAAATGCACCAATTAAGAGTCATGATTTTCCTGAAAACAAGGAGATTGATACTATGTTTTTTATATATGTATGGTGTGTCATTTGATTTTCTTTACATATTATGAGTTATTCTTTCTATAATTTAGTCATATGGATTTATATGAATTTCTCATAAGACAAACTAAAAATTTGTCCAGTTTCTTGTGACTTGGCTTCATATTTTTGCTGTCTAGTTTTAGATCAGTTCTATTTGGTCCAACTTAGATAAAATGCTATTTCAATTTTGATTAATTCCACCTTGAGTATATTTTGAATTCCTTAGTCTTTTGAAACATATTTTTTATGTGTGAAACTGGAGACAATTTGAAATAGATTGTGATTCCCTTCTCTATTGTCATTGAATGTGGCTATCTGCAGATCTCAACCATGTCTCTATTCAATGTCATATCTTCAGCAATGAGAACACTGAATAAATTTGACCTGTGAATTGCTGCATTACATAAAAAAATATTAAAGATGTTTTAAGTAAGAGATGTGTTTTTATAAAATATCTGATGCCATTGTTCTAACATAGTTCAGGTGCTATAAAGAAAACTTTACTGCTGGGCATGGTGGCACACACCTATAATTCTAGTCACTAGGATAGGTGAGGCATGAGGGTCATAAGTTTCAGGTCAGCCTGGGCAACTTATTGAGACTCTGTCTCAAAATTTTAAAATATATAAATAAATAAGCTTAGGAATGTAGCTCAGTGATAGAGTGCTTGCCTAGCGTGTAGGAGGCCCTGGTTTCAATTCCAGGTACTATAAAATAGAAGAAGAAATTTTACTCTTATGTGTTTTCACCCTCACATTTATCCATCACTGTGTAGCAGTGATTTTTATTTTAATAAAAGTTCTAAAATTTAACATTAGAAATATTACAAAATCTTTAAAATTTAAAGTGAATTTATCATTCAGTGTTCCAAAAGGCAGATAATTTTCTATATATTTATTCACTAAATATTATTATTTACCATACAGACTTTGTTCTAGGGTCTAGTATATACCAGTAACAAAAGAGTTGAAATACTTGAACCTCACATATGGAGACATAATGTGGAAAAGAGAATAAGTAGACTAAATAGTATATGAGAAAGTGTAAAAGTGTTATGAAAAAAAAAAGGAAAAGAAAGGAAATGAGGTAAATGGGAAAAATCATTTTGATATGAAAATAAGCCAGAAGACACATCATTTAGAATTTGATCAAAGATGTAATGGAGAGGAGACAGGCATGGTGATATCTGGGGAAAGAATGTTCTAGAATACAGGATGCACAAATGTAAGTAGGAGCATTTCTGGTGTGGTTGAGGTGTAGGTACTAGGACATTGAGACTATATATTTATAAATGAGTTAGGCAAATGTTGAGAGGTAAGAAAGAAATGGGCTCAGATTAATGGAGTCAGCCCTCATGAAGATGAATTTTAAGTCATTGGAAAGACTTACTCTGAGTGACATGTGGAGCCATTACTCACTTTTGAGCAGAGATGTGACAATTTGACTTATGGCACCTGTGTGTTGGCGATAAGCTAAATATCTATCTATCTATCTATCTATCTATTTGAATGCATTTTATATGCATATATATTAAATTATTATCCAAGCAAGTGGATGCTATTTTCTGTTTTGTTTTTAATTTCATGAATTTTAAGAGTGAAAGAATCTTGTAACTACTACCACAACACTTAAGGTATTTAAGAGATCATTCTGGATGCTCTTATGAGAAGGAACAGCAGGGTACTGTGA
This sequence comes from Geosciurus inauris, assembly GCA_004024805.1. Taxonomy (NCBI): domain Eukaryota; kingdom Metazoa; phylum Chordata; class Mammalia; order Rodentia; family Sciuridae; genus Geosciurus; species Geosciurus inauris. Next base: position 8,949 of record PVHX01024208.1, read on the forward strand.
CACATGCCTGTAATCCCAGCTACTGAGGAGACTGAGGCAAGAGGATTGCAAGCTCAAGGCTAGTCTGAGCAACCTAGGAAGACCATGTCTCAAAACAAAATAAAACAAAAAAAAGGGCTGGAGATGGAGTTCAGTGGTTGAGCACCCCTGGGTTCATTCCCAGTACCAAAGTTAAAAAATACATAAAAGAGTGAAACATAAACCAACAAAGCAAGAAACATGATAACAATGGCAGATGTACATCAATTGACCAGGTATAAAATGACAGTGACTTGGACCTGAGAGATAGCAGTATAGATGTTTAGTAGTGGTCAGATCCAAGTATTTTGAAGATACTGTCAATTGCCTGGGTGGTAAACGTGGAAAAAAAAAGAAAGAAAAGAAAAAATAAAAATCAAAAGTGATCAAAAGTAATAGCAGAAACTTTTGTACAAGCAAGTATCAAAGCAGTCTTAAAGCTTACTGACATGAGGAGACCGGGAAGAGCAGCATAGTGGTGCCATTGACAGTTCCATTAGGGCATATGACTTTGAAACTACTTTTAGAATATAAGATAATGTATAATATAAGTATATTTAGAATATAAGTATATATTTATTTAGAATATAAGTATAATGGATATAGTGGAATAGTTGGATATATCCCTGGAGTGGGGAAGGGAGATTTGAGTTTGAAATTCAAATCTATGAGAGTCTTATTTGTATACAGTAAAATTATTACCAGATAAGATCACTGGGAGATTATAGATAGACCAAAAAAGAAGCAACTAAATGCATAACCATTCCACATACAAAACTTTGGGCATTCCAAGCTTTTAAAATTAGAAAAATAAAAACAAGCAGAAGAGACTTACTCAAAAAAGCTTGTCATCAAAATTAGACAAAATCAGTACAGCCAGATGAGAAAATCAACTTTGCCCAATAGTAAGGACAGGTCAAGTGTTTACAGTTATAGCTTTCCATGAAGTGCTAAGGGATTTTCTATGAAAAGTCTTAAAGAAATTAGTTTAAGAGAGAATGAGAGGAGATAAAAGCTGTGATTCTATAAACAACTCTTTCAAGAAGTTTTACTATAAAGAGGATCAAGGAAATAATAGAAAAACCGGAGGAAAATGTAGGTGAAAAAAGTTCTACAAGTTGTTGCCATCAAGAAATGGTCTGATTTCAATCGATCTTTTACTCGGAAGCTGAAAGAAATGTATAAAAGTGAGGTCAAAGAAATAACTCATGAGTTTTATAGACTCCAGTGAAAAGGTTTTAGGAGTTAGTAGCAGATGGGAAATGAGAAATTAATCCAGAAATAGGGATTTTAAAACAATGATTAGATGTTTAGGGCAGGGGAGAATTACTGGGACTTCCTGATAACAATTTTTTAAAAATTGTTCCCATTTAGTATAATTAGATCTTCAAATTCAGATATCTTTCTGTTTCTTCAGGTTTTTAAAAATTAATTTTTTTGCCCAAATGCCAGGAATATAATTTATCAATGTTATAAAGTTTTCTTTTTTTCTTTTTCTTTTTTTTTTTTTTTGGTAAATTTGGCTCAATTATATGGGCATAGAGGTACTAGAAATTAGCCATTTTGCAAAAATGAAAACTGCTTTTGTGCAAATTTTTCAAGTAATTGTTTATGAGAGTTATGCTTTGCATTTATTCTATCTTGTTCAGCATCTACCACATTTTAAATTTATAATTTGTAAAGCTCAGTTTAGTAGCAGAGTTGACATTGCCAGGGAAATATGGGAAATGAGATCTAGGATAATCTGCAGGGTGAGATAAAATTTGGGAGTCTAAATACCATTGTATAGCCATGGCATATGTACAGGCCTGTGGGTATGGATGTGTGAAATTAATCTGCTACAAATAAGTCAAGCCAAGAGGATAAAAGGAGTCTGACTTCAACAGCCCAGTCACTAGAATGCTACATTTTTTTTTGTAAAGCATCAGGGTGATCTTGTAAAAATTTTGAGGAGAGGTACAGTTAAGCTAGTGGAAGCTGGCTAAGAAGCAAGATGAACTGGTGAAAGAGTGAAGCTGCTGTCATGCATCCCTTATGAGCAAGACTCCTTCAGCATGACCTCATATTACTGCAAACTCAGTCTATTTCTGAGTTCCGTTACTGTTTTCCATAATTAATTTTCACATGAGAATTTCCTTTGCCTTCTAGTTTATTATTTCCACTTACATGAAAATCAATTTTCAAAATCTCCAAGTCAAATATCGTACCAATTACAACAGCTACATTTTTGTTTTTTTGAAAATTAACAATAAACACTTCCTGACAGTAAACATTTAAGTTCAAGTGATCAATTCTGGACAAAAAATTCATATTACAAGCCTGAAGTGGTACAAACAGTTCTGCAAACTTGGACAAATAAATAGAGAAGAAAAAAATATCCAGAAATAGATTTAAACATGTATTTCAAGTAACCCTCACAGCGATAATTCTGTGAGGAGGGAAATGAATAGTCATTTGGAGATAAAGTTGGTTCTAGCTCACTCTTATATCAAAATGTATAGTAGGAGGATTTCTATACATTTTATGTTAGAGAAGACAGTGTTTTTGTTAGCATAACAGCAGTGTAAAAGAAAAAGCTTCGGCGGGGGTGCTGTGCAGTGTAATCCCAGCTACTCAGGAGGCCGAGACTGGACTATGAGAAGTTTAAGGCCAAACTGGGCAATTTAGTTAGACCCTATTTCGAAGTAAAATATTAAAAATGGTCTGAGGCTGTACTCAGTAGTAGAGTACTTGCCTAAAATGTGCAAGGCCCTGGGTTTAATTCCCAATACTAAATACTACTACTACTACTAATAATAATAATAGTAATAATTGATAATAATATATTTACACACATCCATATATGAATCCTTACTACATAAAAATGTATAACTCTTTACATGGTGAAAAGAGTACCATATTTAAAAATAAGACAGACAAATTTTTTTTTTGGTACTGGGGATTGAACTCAGGGGTACTCAACCACTGAGCCACATCCCCAGCCCTATTTTGTGTTTTATGTAGAGACAGGGTCTCACTGAGTTGCTTAGCGCCTCGCCATTGCTGAGGCTGGCTTTGAACTTGCGATTCTCCTAAGACAAACAAAATTTCTAAGAAGAAAGAAACTGAATTTTTTGCAACTCATAGGAGAAGAAATACACTTAAGGATGTTTTTTAAAAATCACATCAGTAACATATACTTGATAAATTTCCTGGATAATAGACAAAGATTACCTAAGCAATCTTTCTTAGATTTTCTGAGAATTTGAACAGTTTTTCCTCCAACAGCAAAAGCCCCTTCACACCACAATGCACAGTCGAGAAGCTATACAATGGATTTGAGCTCTAAGACATCCCCTCAGCTGGGAATCACTGGGCAGTGAATAAGCAGGATACTCAACTCTTTCACAATTAGCAATGCCCACTGAAGGAAGATATTTGTTACCAATCCTTTTCAAGACCCAGATGCTTGATAATTCTGAGTATTGGGAAGTTTGCTTGGGTAGATGGTAGGGTAGGTTGTTGTAAATAAAAAGAATTGTGATAATAACTGTCAAAATCAAAATGCACTCTGCTATCATGTAAACCTAAATAGAATAAATAAGTAAATTTAAAAATAAATAAATAAAAAATAAAAAACAATTGGGAATTTTTCTGGTTATAAAAAAAATTTAAATATAAAAACACATATCATTTGATTTAGTCATTCCATATCCATACGTGTCCTGTAGACATAATTCCATGAATGCAAATGAATATGGGAATGTGCAGTTTATTGTAGCATTATACTTAAAAGCCAAATTTGCAGCAGTAGAGATCTGGTTCCATAAATCATTTTTCACCTACTCAGTGGAGTTTTATTGATAGCCCCTATATATTCACACACATAAATATAGTAATTTTCTTATAATTAAATCTATTATTTCTAAAAAGTATGGTATAGAATCCATTTTGTATTTCAGAGTGTTAAATAAAAAAAATGGGTGCCAAGTTTGTATAATGTAATTTCATTGTAGACTTAAAAATATTCTTATTTACCTTACAAAGGAATATTTAACAAGATTAACATAGAAAAATGTAATTTAAAACCTGCCATGAGAAGAATATGCTTTATAGTGTTAATTTTGATTTAGGTAGAGCTATATTTCAATTGGATATTCTAATTACAATGCCGTGGCATTATTGCATATTGCGTAGAACATTACTTTTTTTCTTTTTTCTTTTGGTGCTGGGGATCAAACCTTGGGCCTTGCACGTTTTACGCAATTAGCGTACCACAGAGCCCTGCATTATATTTCTATTAAGCATTCTCTCTCACTTTTTAAAAAATTTTTTATTACAAGTGTTTCAAAACTAAAATTAACCCAACAGCATGGAGACATTTCAAAATAGTAAATTGCTTCCTCTTATAAAAATACATTGAAATAAATTCTTAAACTTGGAGAAAAACATACATGCTACCTATCCTTTTTTTAAATTTTATACTTATTTTATACATTTCACAATACAGCACAAATGTAAGCAGTATAAGAATTCTCTGTCTACTATTTGTTGGGGTAAACACTGGTCAGTGCCTAGGAAGTTTTGTTGTTCCTGGAAGTGAGATAAGAAAGACTTCAAAGAATGTGAAAGCCAGTAAAGAGAAGGGAAACTGGTCACTTCTCTTGTCTCCAATCTTTAGGTGGGGATTAAAGCATAAGAACCTTGGTAGTAAGTAAAGGGATGTACTCATGAAACATCTTAAGAAATCCATCTGTGCAGAAAACACAGAATCTGTCCTGCATACATTATCCTTTCTTGTAGGCAAGGTATGATCCTCCTTATTATACCAGCCTGCCCCACAGAGGAATGTGAGTAATAACATGTCCAAACCCCTCTCCATTGAGTCATCCAAGCTCTTTCTTTGGGATCGGTGAGAAATATTCTGGGGCTTTTGTATCCTTGGAGTTGAACACATTGCATCCTGTTAAAAGGTGGGTCTCTTTTAATCTCCTTTGGATCCCTGTGCCAACATACCTCCTTTTCTTTAGCCTCGATGTTATAGGGCATTTTCCAAACAGCCTTATAGAATGACTTCCTTAAAATAAAATAAAATAAAAAAATCATCATGGTACCAGCCATTTAAAGGCTTTCACTGGTTCCCCACAGCTTTCAGATTTTTTTTCTTTTTTTGTTTTGGTAATCCAGGATTGAACCCAGGGGTGCTTAACCACTATGCCACATCTCCAGCCCTTCTGATATTTTATTTTGAGACAGGGTCTCGCCAAGTTGCTCAGGACCTCACTAGGTTGCTGAGGCTAGCTTTGAACTCTAGATTTTCCTCCTTCATCCTTCCCAGCCGCTGGAATTACAGGCGTGTGCCACCACGCCCCACCAGATGAATACTTAAATTGGTGCATTGTGCTTTTTATGATCAGGCTCTGGCTTGTATCTCCAAAAGTACTATTTCTTCCGTGTTAATTCAGAAGAAACTTTCTGCCTTTCTGAGCTACCTTATGTGAGATTTGTTTCTTGTCCAAAGCAAACTAGCTCATTCCCAGAATCAGTCAGCGCTATTCCCTTAGCCTAGGCATTGCTTTGTATCTCTTCCTATATGGTCACCTCTTCCACACTGTGTGCATAGCTAACCACTACCTACCTATCGTGTTCACTTCCATGCCATTTCTCAAAGAGGACCTGTTGAACAACACCCATTAGTCTGAGTGAAGGACTTCCCCCTGTGTTCTGGGAGGCTCAAATGTATTCAAGCTCTAATTTAACACATACCAAAGTATTTTATGGTTGTCTGCTTGTCTGTTTCTGTCCTACACTGAGAAATAAGTTCTCAGAAGTAGGAACTCAAATTCACGTTTCTGCTTCCAGAAACTTGCCCTATACATGACTAGAAACATGCACAATATGAAAACACATTAGATGAATGAATTATTTCTTGGGTGACCTTTCATATTCTCACAAAAAAGTTCAAAGGAGACTCTGAAAAAAAACTAAATAAGTGGTGATTTTCAATATAAGTTAGAATTGTATATATGTTAAGCAAAGCACAAAAAATATTTAGAGGCATATATTGAAGTCTGTAACTGTGATACACACTTTTTTTTCATTACATAATATGCTGGATGTATGTCATGAAGACCAATATTTATGCTGATTTCTATAATCGATGTTCTCAAAAATTCTCAGAATTATGTTGAGAAACCTTTTATAAAATTGAAAGATGAGGGATTCTGTCCCAAGCAGTATGCATAAATTTTGTTGACATTGGATTTACACAGAACAATTTTTTCTGTACCTGGGGTCTAATGCATGGTAGGCAAGCACTCCACCCGAGTTACATTCCTGGTCCTATAGTGCATTCTTTAATAAACATTCTTTTATTTAAAAATGTGCTATTTCCCCCATATTCCTAAATGAAAGAAAATATTAAGCAAACAATAGAGATTTTTTGACTGCTGCTATTCTGTTCTAAACAACTGATTAATGTAAATACAATATAAGACCAAAAAGAAAAAAGAAAACACAAGGAAAACATTTATAGCAATTATGTCATAGAGTAAAAACTGTGGTATGGAATCTCAGCTTGAAGAGACTATTCTGAAGTCCTTGTTCAATAAGCAAAAGTGAGTGCATTCATGCATATTGTGGAGAGTGGGACAGAAGGCTTAAACAAGATAAATTTAAGTGGTACATGATAGGATTAAAACAAAGATAAGAAAAACCGCCTGTGACAATTTTCTGTTAGGATAATTACTTTGATTTGTGTATGCTGTGAGTGTAAGTATTAATACAGGTATTGTCACACACTTCTCTTTAACATCATTACAGCATTATCACATCACACAATTTCAAGGAACGTTAAATAAATTTTATTTTCTTAGAGAAAGAGCAGCAGCCACACATTGGAAGGTTGTGTCCAAATATACTTTAAGAAATCCTATCTTTCAGTTCTGATAATGTTAATATTTGTTACTGTTAACAAAATATGATCCATGTAGATTCCTAACTATGGTGAATATTTAACTGCCTTTATTGCATTATATAATGACATAATTATATGAGTTGAAGAACAAATTTCAAAGCTATGGGACACTACAGCAAATATATTCTGTCTTTCAGTTCATAATTTCTTTGTTACCATAGCTTATAAATATTGTCTGTCAATAAATCTAAAACCCGTTTTAGATTTAATTATAAATACAAATGCATATATGTATATGTATGTGTATATGTGTGTATACGTATATTACTGTCCTTCATTAGAACCAAAGGATACTAATAGAATCTATGATATATATAAATAAATGTGCTTGAGAATTAGGTGTTGTTCAGTATTCTTGGGGGGCTGGTTTCAGGACTCTCTTCTCTGACAGATAAAATCCACCGATGCTCAAGAATCTTATGCAAAATAACGTAGTATTTGCTTATGAACTGCACATATTTTTCTGTATACTTTAAATCATCTCTAGATTACTAATAATACTTGATACAATGTATATGTAATGTAAATAGTTGTTAGACTTTTTTGCTTAGGAAATAATGAAAAAAAATCTATACATATTAAATGCAAATGCATTTTTTTTTCAATTTTTCAAATCTTTTCAATTTACAGTTGTTTGATCTGTGGATATGGAACACACACATATGGAGCCCTCACCACCTTACAATAGTATACTTGAAGACACTCATGAACAATTTACATTAGCTAGTATTGTTGCCATAACAACAATTTTATATAATACTATGAAATTTTTTAGGTAATACTTAAAACTTTAAGGAGAATTTTAGAGAATGATGAAGAAATTTTATAAAATAAAAAGTAAATGATTACTTTAGAATATTACATATCTAGTAACTAGAGAAATAGCCCAAGTCTGGTGTGTTAAATAAAAACAATTATATAAAAACAATTAAATAAAGCAATTCCTCACAGTGTAATATTTTTGAAAGCTACTCAACAATTCCCAACTAATTTATTTAAATAAATTGGAAATTATACAAAGCAGTTTGAGAAAATCATCTAGAATAGGACTCTAACTATAGTCAGCTGTTTTAAAATTAATAAACTAATTTACTATAGTAAAATAATTGAATAGGTTAGTGATTTTTTTCAACTTAAACTTTCAGATAGTTTTTTTCCTATTTCTAATTATTATACATTTTAACCAAATCTCAGCTAGATTTGGTTAATGGAATATTAGGTTAGTGTCATTTCCAGAACTCTAAAAATTAAAAGCAATCATAATTTACATAATTTTAATTATTTAAAGAAAAAAATCCCACTTTAGTATTACATTTTCCTCTGAAATTCTCTACATATCTATAGTGAGGAAACGGAAATGGATATGTTTCTCTGATTCTAGAAACATAATTGTTTTATATTCATGCAGTTTTTGCTAAAAGCCCAGTCAAATTTTTGAGAAATTGATCAGTCTAAAGTTTTCAACTTTTTGAAGAGTTCCAGTTATTATCACATCTTGAATAAATAAGTTTATAAGCTCTTTTTATGAAATTAATCTTTATACAGTTAGCAGTTAGTACTAAACCGAACCAGATGTTGTATAAGTAAACTGATTTTGTATGCTTATGTATTATATGGTAAAAACCAAATAGACTCAATAGGAAGGACTGAAGAGAGAGAATATGAAATGTTAGAAATGGAACCATTCTAAATTATCAGAACTGTGGATGAAATCTCACCATTTCAGAAGTCAAGTACATCTAAACACTCCAGGACCATTTATATTTGAATGTGTGAGTTGCCTTCCTTCTAACATTTTCAAAAACAGAGTGCATACTGATTTGTTATTTGCAATGTATACCATTCCAAAATAAAGTTTAGATGCAGGAGAGCTGAGTAATGATGTGATAAATCTGTTAATTTGAAGTTGGCAGAACATCATTTTCATTGCTTGTATTTAATAGTGGAGAACAAAATTTTTGAAATTGATCTCCATGTAATGAATAATGATAATTGAGTTAATATTGCAATTTACATAGAATGATAAGCTGAAAATCCATAAACTAATAGTCAAATATGTAAAATATTTCAAAATTAATTTTACAGGTATGTTTCCAAATATAATTTATAATTTAATTCATATAGTAGATTAGTCTGCATTCTCTAGAGAAGCAGAAACAATATTAAAATGGATATATGTATGTAACATTTTATCATTACTGTAAACTTTTTTTTTAAATTTGTGGTACCAGAGATTGAACTCAGGGTCGCTCTACCATTGAGCCATATTCCCAGATTTATTTTGTATTTTATTTAGAGACAGAGTCTCAATGAGTTGCTTAGTGCCTCACTTCTGCTGAGGCTGGCTTTGATCTTGCGAGCCTCCTATCTCGCAAGCTCCTCCCGAGCTTCTGGGATTATAGGTATGTGCCACTGTACCCAGCCCTCAGCTCAGTTTTAAAAATAGTATTTTAAAATGATACCAATTCCATGTTGTTTTTGCTACTATAGCTTTGTGGTATAGTTTAATGTCTGGCACTGATCTCCAGGATATATAAAGAACTCAAAAAAACATAACACCGAGAAAACAACCCAATCAATAAATGGGATAAGAAGCCAAACAGACACTTCTCAGAAGAAGATATATAATTGATCAACAGACATATGAAAAAATGTTCAACATTTCTAGCAATTAGAGAAATGCAAATCAAAACTACTCTAAGATTTCATCTCACCCCAGTCAGAATAGCAGTTATCAAGAATACAAACAACAATAAGTGTTGGTGAGGTTGTGGGAAAAAAGGCACACTCAAACATTGCTGGTGGGACTGCAAATAGGTGCGACCAATCTGGTAAGCAGTATGGAGATTCCTTAAAAAACTTAGAATGGAACCAACATTTGATCCAGCTATCCCACTCCTTGGTCTATACCCTAAAAACTTAAAAACAGCATACTACAGTAACACGGCAACTTCAATGTTTATAGTCGCACAATTCACAATTGCTAAACTGTGAAAGCAATCTAGATGCCCTTCAATAGATGAATGGATGGAGAAACTGTGATATGTATATGTATACACACACGCATACACAATTGAATACTACTTAGCATTAAAAGAGAATAAAATTATGGCATTTGTAGTTAAATGGGTAGAGTTGGAGAATATCACGCTGAGTAAAGTAAGCTAATCTCAAAGATCCAAAGGCCAAATATTTCCTCTGATGAGTAGCTGCTGATCCACAGTGGGGGTGAGGGTGGGGAACATGGGAGAATAGAGGAAATTTGGATAGTGCAAAGGGGAGGGAGGTGAAGGTAGGAGGCATGAGAGTAGGAAAGATGATGGAATGAAAAGTACATCACTACCGTAGGTACATGTATGAAGACAAGAATGGTGTGACTCTACTTTGTTTACAACCAGAGAAATGGAAAATTGTGCTCCATATGTGTACTGTGACTTGAAATGCATTCTGTTGTTTTAAAAAATAAAAATAAATAAATTCAAAAATTTATTTTAAATTTTGTATCAAATATCAATTTATTGATATTTTGTAAGGTTAATTTTTTTCAACTCTGAAATTTTAATAATATTGCTATCAATCTGCCATACAATATATTTTCATGTATTTTAACACTATAAAATCTATCACTTGAGGTTAATATTTTCATTTGGTTAAATAGTATAAGATGCTTATATACATGTATATTTTTCTATAAAAAATGAAAAAATGTAATGAAAGACATAGAAACAGATAAAAAGCTGTTTGCTATTGCTTTTCAAATACATTGTTTTGAATGAATGTTCCTCATACAAGTTATTCTAAACTTGGAAAACATTTTCCCTTAGGAATAACAAGATGCAAGATGGTTTGTTTCAAAATAATTCCATGATAACAAATTTATCCATTTTATAGCTGAATAGAAACACTATTTAAACCAAAGCTTTAGCTTTCATCCATTCATTTTTTGTGAAAAAGGCATTGGCCTGTGTTTCCTTTCAGGCTTCATAAATAGGGAGTCACCCTTGTCTACAGAGGAAGAGAGATTCCTCGGATAATGAAGGCAGCATTCCCTTTGTTCTGAGCTGTTACTTATGTATTTTTTCAATTGATTAAATCAGGGGAGAAAAGCCGAAATCTGAATCATGGAATTGGTAGGAGAATCCTAAAACTGCTTTGGTTTACTTACTTTCGGGAAATAAGAAGCTGAGTATCTCTGCTATATTGACATGCACTGTACCAAGTCAACAAATGCTGAGAACATTGTGTTGAACAGTAACTGCTGAATTTATCAATGTTTTTATCTAGGATAACTAAATTTTGCTTCTCTAAGGAAGATAAAGTCATTGATCCATATATACAGAGAGTGTGTCTATATATCAAATAAATGGCTATTAGGAAGTCATAAGGAAATGATAAAACAAAAATCTGTTTCCACTGAGCCCAGCTTGTGGTAATAGAAACAGTGAAAGAAATCCATAAATAGTTTTAGACATTCTATATTGTTGAGGTGTTCATGTGTCTTGATCAGAAAATGCTTTTAGACTCATTCTTGACTTCCCACTTGAAAGAGTGGAAAGTTTGGAGCACAGTAATTGCAAATATAGCAAATATACTTGCCTATTTTGTTGAGAGCTTTCATGGATTACATGCTTGTGAATTATTGAATTGGAGTATTTAACTGAAACAAAGCAGTAGCACATGTAATAATAAATTTTAGTGAAACTTTCTTCCTTCCCTTCCTTTTTAGATATATGGTAAACATGTTCAGGACATATGTGTGTATATGTACTTTATTATTATAACATTTATGTTATATAATATCCATTATGTGTATTGCATCACATATAGACATGTATTTGTATGTATGTACACAAACACACACACACACTCACACATTGTTCTTATTCAGGAATGATTTTGTCCTCCATGAATATTTCACAGTGCTTGGAGTTGTTTTTGCTTTTGGTAACAAGAGAAGAGGTGGTACTGGCTTATACTATATAGAAAATAAGGATGTTGCTTAACACCTTTCAATGCACAGGATGGCCTCCCACAACAAAGAATTGTCCAGTTCAAAATATTAAGAGTGAGGTTCACAGTCTAACAAATCTAAAAAGCTATGTACAATAAAACTGTAATAATATGTTTAAATCATTATATATGTGTATATATATGTACATATACATATATAAACATATGTATATTTATATAGTTTGGGGGAGTAAATATAAACAAATGATTTCCTTATAATTAATTGCAAATCCATTTAAAGAAAACAGAAATCTCCAACATCTTTTGATGAATGAAAATTACATTTCCCTTAAATACCCTAAATAAATTAAAATATTTGGAGCATTATGTCAAGTCTAAGACATTTTCTTATTACTGTGAATTCTGCTTTTTACAACTAAGAAGTGAAGCTGTACCACCTAAAATACATGTCTGCTAAGTGTGAAGCAAATTCAACTTTTTATGCTACATTTTACTATGAAATGATTTTAAAAAGAGCACAGTTGGGGGATCACAAAAGAATTTATTTTAGGAGATGTGTGATTATAACAAGTGATTCACATGTTCCAGAACATATTGGTTAACATAAAATTAATCATTTTAATTACCTACCTGTGATTATTTGGAGTCATTTCAGAAAGGATCAGTATTGAAGGCTATTTCCCCCAATAAACCAATCACAAAGTATCTAACATATTATAGATTTATTTTTTTGTCCTATGTCTTTTTGTTTCATGATTACCTATTTAGGTAAAAAAAAAAAAAAAAAAGCAAAGGCATAACAATCTTAAAATAACAGTAACTTGCTGTGGAATTATTAGAGAGAGGATTATTATATGATCACTTGAAAAGATCCAGAGACAATACAGGGAAGGATGGACTTTCATAATGCCAACGGAGAGAAAAATAGACGGAAAAGCTGACCTGTGGTAAAAAAGCCTTTGGCAAGACACTAGATTGTACACTTTATAATATAAAGTATGTTTTAGTTTCAATTCAAACCAAAGTAGTTCCCAAAGCAAAAAGTTGAGTAAAAGTTAGATAATATAACTTGAGAGATTAGGCAAACTGAGACAAGGAAAGAAGAAAAAATAGTAAGTTACTAAGGTAAGATATTGGAGTTCATTTTTCTGGAGACTCTGACCAACTATGTAAAGCAAACCTTTCTTTTTTTAATCCTTTGAGACAAGAAATTTGAAGTACCTGTGCAATCAAATCCCTTTCTCTTCTCCAGCTTACCCTTCCCACAAGCTGAACAATCCCCTGTGAAGTATAAGGCAAAGAAAGTCCTCAGGCACAGAAGCAGAGAGATGCCTGAACAGGGAATGTTTGCTGCAGCTGTGGAGGAATTCAGAGGTGGCCCAAGGTGAAATGGGAACAGGGTACCTAAAATATCTACAGAAAGAATTTAATATGTGCCTGAAAATAAACCATTATTTATACTTAAGAAACAAAAATAGAGACTCTACCTGGGAAGGAAACTGAGGCTCACACACTAATTTATCCTCAACTCACATAAATGTATAAAAGGCCATAGCCACTCCTGAAATACAGATTTTCAAGGCTCCAATCACATGCTGTTGATTTTTCACATTTCTCCACTATGAAGTACAGTAAAGAGATAACCATTACTAGTGTTATAACAGGAGAATGTTGGGTCCTTATGTGGGATGAAATGAAAAAGATTCATTTAAGGAATTTGTTAAGAATGGTAAAGACAATTTGTTAAGAATGGCAATATTTGGTTCAAGGATCATCCAAATTCTTATAATACTTACAAATGCATGTGAAGGACTGGCCATCCCAACTTCTTCTGTTCCTGAGCACCACGAAGAAAGAAGATCTGGGGAAAAGGATGATTCTGTAAAACCAAGTAACTTGCCATAACTACTTGCTTGCAAGGAACATCAGCACCAAATCAGAGATTTTCTAGCTTCTGGAACAGTGAGAATTAATACACCTTTTGTATAGCAGATAAGCAAGTAGGAGACTGATAAAAATGGAAGACAGAGCCTACCACTGAGCTTTGTACATGTTGGCACAGAAGCCCTATACTGCTTCTGGAATATATCCATTTGTAATGAACGATGATCAAAGAGCAATGGTGTAGTAAACATTTAGCCAGGGAGTGAAAGAAGAGGATAATAGGCCTCCTGATAAAAATCACAGAAGATTTGGAAACTCGGTATCTCCCTTCTTTAAGTACCTTTGAAGAGAACTGTCATGGCATATTCCTGTGAGGTCCACATAAAAGCTTATGTAAGATGGCAAATTCAGAGGTTCTCTGTTAATGATAGGTGTACTTCTCTGATCAGTGAGTTTCCCATTTTATAGTCTTATTGATGTTATCTTCCCTCTGACCCAAAACATAAGTACAGTATTAGAAGGACAGGGGTATTCACTGAGCCATCTACATTTAGCTATGATTATCACTGACCATATATGCCTGTCTTATGTAATGGCAAAAGGACTATTGGTGTGAAGAGATGAGTGATGCATAATCTACCAGATGTCAGTGCAAGTATTCTCCCAATTAAATCTATTTTATATCTTCTTCACTAATAGCATGTGTCTTGAATCTTTTGCATAATGGTTTCTAGTTCTTTCTATACTCTTTCTTGTCTTGTGCTTTTTGAATATGTCACTTGAGCTGAATGCTCAGTTAATTGAATTTTATCTTCAAACTATTTCTTCACTTTTCATATGAATCTCATTTCTCTTTAGCCAGACTCCAGGACTTGCCTATATTTATCCAGCACAGACCACCAATGACTGGTAGTAAACGTTTTTTATTCTCTTTTCAATCAACAGCAACCATACCTTCATTCCATTACTCAGACACCTTAAAAAAGAATGTGCTAGAAAAACCAGCCCCGGTTTTCTCTGTCTTGAGTGGTCTTCAAAACCTCTTCTGCATGTTGCAAAGAAGAGCTGAAGTGCTGTGTTGCAGCAGCTCTGCAAATGGAATGAATGAGACACTGAGCCTCCCAATAAGTAGGTAGCAGTTTATTTTCCTTTTGCTTTGTTTTAATTCACCACAATTCCAGAACTTATGAACTATTTTCCAATGAGCCAGATCAGAAAGTGGTATAGAGAATGTAGTACATTTAAGGCAGATTTAAAAGCCTTTTGACTTGTAAGGCACATCTGCTTCGTATGCTTCCAAAATAATTATCATAAGTGTACTTTTGTTCTTATTCTATAACTACCACTGGTCATTTTGAGAGAGGAGACACTTTTTGATTTAACTAATTTTTCAGACACAGATATATTGCACTAAAGCATGCACCCTTTTCAAATCTATTTTTTAATCATCAACATAGCATACTGCATTATTTCAGTTCTTAAACATAATTAAATATCAGAAAATGTCATGTGAGTTTTTCTCCAATAATGATTCATTAATTATTCTAATAGGGCACTTTAAAAACATTTAGATATCATAGTCACACTTCAAGATCTTCAAATTTGTTAAATATAATATTTAAATAATCTTCAGCTCTTCCTTTAGGGTCTTTATTTTCTGGTAATTTAAGCACAAGTGAGCAGCT
>PVHX01024209.1:0-24428 GCA_004024805.1 Geosciurus inauris
GAATGATTAGAACAGCATATAGTATGCATAGAGATTTAGAATTTATAATTGGATGACTTAGGCCAAGTCTTCAGAGGTGTAGAACAGAAACGGGCAAATTATTTTTCTGTGAATTGCCTGACAGTATTTCCAGCTTTGTGAGCCATACAGTCTCCGTTGCATCTTCTCAACTCTGCCATTGTAGGCATAGATGATTTATAAATGAATAAGCATGGTTGTGCTCCAGTAAAACTTTATTTCCAAAATAAGCAATAGGCTTGATTGGCCTATGGGCTGTAGTCTGTTGATTTCCCTGGAGTAGAGCCCTGTGAGAAGATGGGCTCCTGAAACTATTGAGGAGTCTTCTGCTGGTTTTCTTAATCCTTTGTGTTGAATCAGGTAGTGGTAGGAATAGGAAGAGTGAACACTCATTTTATTTTCATTTCTACTAACATGGATTGGTCTTCAGAATAAAATGTTTCATGTATTCAACATCACTGTGTATTTGCAAAATGCCTCATTTTGGTATTTAGTTTTTATCTTCATATATCTCAAACCATATTAAAGAATTATTTTAAGCAAATAAAGTCTTGGCTTGAAAATGAGCATGGCTTAAAGGCTAAACCCAATGATTTTATTATCTTTGCTGTTATATACAAGGGATTTTGTTGCCCCAGTTTAATCACAGATATTGCACTAAAGAAGATAAGCCTTTGTCCAGAGGCTGGGCTTATGCTGGCATCAAACTATAGAATTAATCCCGAAATCAAACATAGATTTGTTGTTAAGGAAATAACTGTTTCAAACTGGGAGAATTTCGCATATTTTGTTGGCTCTGCCTGAAACCATAAAGTGGGAACCAAGTTAGCAAATACTCACCTGTGGCTTCTACTGGAATTTAATGAAATTAAATTCTTGAATCCACTTGATGCTCCATTTTGGGAACATGGGGAAACAAGGCTAACATCTAGCATTTGAGAATAATCTTTCATAATTTGGGGGCTAGATGAGAAATTAAGTGTTCATCTAATCCAAATTTGGTATTATTGAGAAGATGTTCTGATATTCAGAGCAGCCTTTAGTATTTTCTTCTACTTGTTTGCTTAATATTTAAAGAGATCCCAAGATTCTCTTTTCCTGGTATCTATACCCTTATGTAGTCCCTTCCCATATTGAATAAGACTTACTTGTAACTAATAGAATATTGTGGAAATCACAGAGTATGAATTCTGAGACTAAGCTATAAAAGACCTGGCTTTCATTTTGTTCTCTTAAATTGATCACTCTGCAAGAAACCAACCATAGCATCGTGAGGGCACTCAAGTAGTTTATGGAAAGGTCCATGTATGAGGCAACTTAGGCCTTCTGTCCATTTCTAGTACCAAGCTAGTGCACCAACTTGGAAGCATATCTTCCAGTTCAGCCAATCTTCAGAGGAGTATGACCCAGGTCAACTTTTTTTTTTTTTGGTACTGGGTATTGAACCCATGGGTGACTGAGCTATATCCCTGGCCTTTTAATTTTTAGACAGGGTATTCACTGACCTTGAACTTGCAATCCTTCTGACTCAACTTACTGAGTAGCTGGGATTACAGGTGTTCACCATCATACCTGGCCCAGGCCAATATCTTCACTGCAACATCCTGACAGACCTTGAGAACCACCTAAATAAGCTATTTCCAAATTTCTGCCCCACAGAAACTGTAACATTGTACATTTTTATTTTTTTAAGCAACTGTATTTTAGGATGATTTGTTACATAACAAGAGATAACTACTAATACAGGCATTACAAAATGCCAGGTACTGAGATTGGTGCAAGTGTATATAATATGGTGTGATATAGTGGTTAAGGATGTGGACTTGAAGTGTGGCAGTTTTATTTTGAATCCGGGCGTGGCCACTAATAACTTGTAACCTTGGACACTTTTCTTAATATCATTAAACCTGTTATTACCTGGTAAATGGAGATAATAGTAGTAACTATCCTATAGGATTATTGTGAAGATTAAATAAGGTAACATATACAAAATTCTTGAAATAGAGTCTGCTCCATAGTTAGTACTCAGTAAATTTTAGCCATTACTTGCTTTAGATGAGTTGGGAGAGAGACTTGTTACCGGGTCTTTTAGAGGACATCAATCATGAGTGTGCATCCAGAGTGAGCAATGCATTTTGAGGGACTCAGACTGGCTTCTCAGTGAAAGTGATGTTTGAGGGGGCCTCGCAAGGAGAAAGAAATTCTCTATGTGTAGAATGGAGGTTGAGACACGGGAAGGAGTGCCTGATGCCAAGACCACAGATAGGACAGAGCATGGTGCAAGAATGGACCATGAGATGGTCACAAAAGCTGGGGCACAGACTGCATGGATGGTTCAGAAAACAGATGGAATTATGAGTGATGCTATGTAGAAAAAGTAGTTGAAGATTTGTAGATTATGTTGAGGAACAGGCCATAGGGAACTATTGTAGTTTTTTTGGGAAGCAAGAATCCTTTTGCTTCCTTAGTATTATTCTTTAAGATAGAGTTAAAGAAGGGACAGATTAAGGCTACTTAGAGCAGTTAGGAGTTTTGCAAATGGCTGAAGAGAAGGATGGACCAGTGATAGTGTTAAGGGGGAATAGATAGTAAATTACTTTATTCTCAAATAACTGGGGAATGATAATACAGGTCATAATTTTCCACCTTTTCTACTCCTGCTTTGAATATTGTAGTTGTTTTATGCAGCTACTCTTTGCCAGAAAGCCATTAATATGCCAAGTACTTTAATGTCAATTATCCTAATCTTCATAATAGTTTTGTAAGCTTGGTATTATGGACCCATTTTACAGAAGAGGAAATTGAAGCTCAGAGAGGTTGACTAACTTGTTGAAGACTTACAAAACTAGGGATTTTCAGAGCTGGGTGTATACCCTAGCTTATTGACTGTATGCTCTTAATCTTCACAGTACACTTTTCTCTTTTTTTTGGTACCAGGGATTGAACTCAGGAGCACTTGACCACTGAGTCACATCCCCAGC
The DNA here is from genome assembly GCA_004024805.1 of Geosciurus inauris. Lineage (NCBI taxonomy): Eukaryota > Metazoa > Chordata > Mammalia > Rodentia > Sciuridae > Geosciurus > Geosciurus inauris. Next base: position 3,000 of record PVHX01024209.1, read on the forward strand.
CCTATTTTGTGTTTTATTTAGAGACAGGGTCTCACTGAGTTGCTTAGTGCCTCCTAAGGCTGGCTTTGAACTTGCAATCCTCCTGCCTCAGCCTCCCAAAGTGCTGGGATTACAGGCGTGCGCCACCATGCCCGGCCACAGTACACTTTTCAACACTAGGTATCATATGTGAGAATTACATGAGCTAGTACATGTGAACACACTCTTAGAAGGTTAAAGGCATGATTTGGGGGCTGGAGTTGTGGCTCAGTGGTAGAGTGCTTGCCTCGCATGCGTGAGGCACTGGGTTCGACCCTCAGCACCACATAAAAATAAATAAATAAAATAAAGATATTGTGTCCATCTACAACTAAAAAAATATTTAAAAAAGGTATGATTTGTTATAGTAATCATCATATCATACCCTTATCCATTCAACTAGTGAGAGGGTTATTTCTGTTTTGATATGGAAACAAGATATCATGGTATGTAGGACAGGAGGTAGGTAAGAATCAGAAGGTGGGATGGTGTCCAGATTTTGCTAGTTCTATATCCAAAAGGCTGAATCATGGAACAGTCCATTATTGCTTCCTCTGAGTGCTATTCTCTGCAAGCCCTTAGCCTAATTTCATCATCTTCTTGGTTAGCAAGAAGTGGAGGGTGGAATATTTGAGAGATGTCATAAGCTACCTTAAAAATAATGTTTAAGCTAGGTATAGTGGCATATATCTTTAATCCCAACGATTCTGGAGACTGAGGTAGGAGAATGGCAAGTTCAAGGCCAGCCTCAGCAACTTAGCAAAACCCTGTTCTAAAATAAAAATAAAATAAAAGGGGCTGGGGATGTAGCTTAGTGGCAGAATACTCCTGGGTTCGATCCCCAGTAACACAAAGGAAAAAAAGAGAACATTTAAATGTACTCCCCAAAAAGAGTTTACTTCACAAAATTTACAATGAGATATAAAAAGTATTGTTAAGTGAGTTGGTGTTAAGTCATGAACAAACATCAATTACTTTGCAAAATTGACAGATATTTCACTTAGTGAGATTGTGGGACATCTGTTACAATAGTTTTAAGATGTTCCTTTCTTGCTTTAGCTGAGGAATCTGGAGGTTCTAATACAACCATCCTCACTTCCTCCAGTCTTTTAGGCCTGACCAAGGAGGCAGCTAAGAACAGTGTTCTGGGTAGTATCGTGTGAAAATGAAGTTGCCCTCAGTTGGGAAGACTTGCAGCCTTATGGAATTCCCATTACTGTGGGGAGTCCCAGGGTCAATGCCTATAGAGACATACTTTGGCACATGCAGGGCATTTGCGAATGCAATTTCAGACATAGTGGACAGGGCAGGTTTCATTGTAGCGTTGGCAGTAGAAAGCACAGAATCATTATCAGGGTCAATCTGATTAAAGAGACAAGGTGTGAGTAGGGTGCTCACTGGGAACTACCTAGATGTGAGCCAAAGTGAAGTGAACATTAGGAGCCTGGAAAACAGCCATGGCAATGGGAGACAGGAAGTCAGGGAGCAATCTCACTAATTTATCTTGATGCTCCCAATCTCACTTGTCCTCCCTTTAAAAAATCAATTGTCGTTTACCTTTTTTACAAAAGGAGTCCATATTTGTTGTAGAAAATCACTATTGTAGGAAAGAAAACAAAACCACCTTTGTGGTGATAAGTTTTGTGGCTAACTCTGTCCAAATCTGAGACTACTTCTTTAGGGTAAATTACTAGAAGTGGAAGAGTTGCTGCCTCAAACAATAAACCCCATTTAAGAATTTAAAAATGCACTTTACCCAACTTTTCTTGGGAAAAGTGGTACTAAGTTATATTTCCACTAACAGTATATGCATATATCAATGAGTTGCAGCTTAAAAATGCTGCTGAAGGCAATTAATAAAGAGACTCAGGGATTTTTTTGTCCAGTTGATATGGAGGAAATGATAATTACATTTGTTGAGCCCCTAGTATGTTCCCAGGGCTGGGGTGAACATTACTGTCTGTACTGCCAATTTTGAATACCTAGGACAGCAATTGTATATATGAAAGAAACTGTTAATGTAAGGAAATTAGTGTTTTCTCTGCCAGATGTTGAACTATAGTAGTGGTTCTCAAAGTATGGTCTTTGTACCAACAGTATCTGTGCCATTTGTGATAAATAGGCATTATCTGGCTCCATCTATTGAATCAAAAATTCTAGGTGTTGGGTTCAGCAATTTATGTTTTAACAATATTTTAACTACCAAACCTTTCTGCATGATGCCAAAGTTTGAAAGCCACTAAGCTATAAAAATGCAGCAAATTCAGAAGAGGTCAAACTTAGTTGGGTAAAGGTGGGGTTGCACATTTCTTTTGTTTTTCTGGAGACCATTCCAGTTTTAACACTGAATATCCTACACCCCAGGAGTCTGTTTCTTCAATCCTGGGCTAACAGTTGGTCACCCTGGTAAAGGGGGAGGATTCTCTTTGTTATAGCCTAAAGGTAATTATGGCAGAAAAAGAATAGAAGAGCCAGCAAAGAAAGCTTCAAGATGGAGGGCAGATTTCAGAACCTGCTTTCTGCTTGTCAGCTCTAGGCTGATAGATGTGGTGGCAGGAGGTTACCTGCAGGAAGCCAGCAGATGGCTAAGGCATCTTGCTGAATCCCTTGACAGGAGTCACAGCTGTTAGAACTCAATACTTTCTGGAAAGGAGAAGGTTGGCATTCACCAAACTACTGCAAGATGCCAATTTGAAAAAAAAAAATCCACTATTAATCTTAGCTGTGCTGACAATGAAATCCTTTTACAACAAAAAAACATAACCAAAAGTGCTTTGTAATTGCAGCAATTTTCATAGCCTGACTGATGGGCCCTTAAATTCTAGAATAACGGGTGTCTAGCTTGTCTGGTTACAAGAACTAATCCAAATAAGATGTAACACTCATTCTCCCTGAGAGTGAGCATTCATCCTGGGTGTTTCAAGGCAGTTGCAATTAAAACTATTTTTGTCCTTTAGTATAGTCATAATTGATAGGCCATATGAAGTTTAATTTTTTGAAAGTATAGTCTAAAAAATAAGATAATGAATTGCATGTTAAATGCATGGTGTTGGGGAGAGGTGAAGAAATCAGAATGAGACAGGAGGGCTGATTTATGGATCAGCTAACTTAAACATAAGTAATTCCTTATTTTTTGCCTATTTGAGTCACTTGGGGGAACTTTTAAAAATACCTATGTTCAGGGCTCGATCCCAGAGATTGTGCTTTAATAGATTTAGTTTGAGGCAGGGGCTAGGACCTGGGTTATCTTTTTAGAAAAGAAATTAAGGATTCTAAAGTGCATTTGGGGATGAAAATAGCTATCCTGATATAAACTAGTGAGTCTCAACCTTAGTGAGCACCAGAATAACCTGGGGCTGGTTGAGAACTCTGGAGCTTACTCTCAGTGTTTCTGATTTAGTAGGTCTGGGGAGGGGCCCACTAATTTGCACCTCTAACAAATGCTAAGGTGATGCGGCTGCTGCTATTCCACAGACCATACTCTGAGAACCAGTGCCCTAAATCATTCCTACTTCAAATTCCAACTAATCTTATAAACCATATCTACTGCCCATTAAGGTAGATGTATATAAATAGTTTCTTTCCTCTATTCATCTACTTGCATGGATACACTATATCTTTTCTCCACTGAACTTAAAATATATTTCAATTAAAAAGTATACTTTAGCTGGGCATGATGAAGCATACTTGTAATCCCAGTAGCTCAGAAGGCTGAGGCAGGAGAATCACAAGTTCAAGGCCAGCCTCACCAACTGTAGAGAGGCCCTAAGCAACTTGATAAGACCCTGTCTCAAAATTTAAAAAATTAATGAAAAGAGTTGGGGACTTAGCTCAGTGGTAAAGCATCCCTGGGCTCAATCCCCAGTACCAAAAAGAAAAAAAAGTAAACTTCAGAAAGCTTGGCATAGGCTCCCCTTCTTTAGGTTTTGCAAATAGGACTATGTGGTGATACCTTTCTTACTCACTAGATTGTAGGTGCTTTGAGGATGTTTGCAAATTCAAAATTTAACCATGTGGCTTATCACAGGAACTCAGTAAATGGTAGTGGTCAGTGGTAGTGTATAAAATATTGCATCATCAGGACCAACCCCAACTATTTCCAATAATTTTTATCATGGGATTTAAATACATGAACATCTCTAAATTTAGGACTATAAAATATATTCACTTAGAGAACTAGAGAACTACAATCTATTTCATAGCACAAATAAAATAATAAAATATATAAGCAGAAAGTAACTACAAATGAAACTCACGAAAAAATATGATAATGTTGCTAGGATGATACATCAGTAATAACCCTGAAATGTGGATTTATACATGGATTAGTTCAGTAATATAAGCATAGCATCTAAAGCTTTTGAAAATAACAGTCATAACAGGTACTAGAATAAAGCCACAATAATATATCAGTAAGTCCATGCAAAAAACAATTACCCTATTATTTGACAAAACTAATAATGCAATTATTAGTTCTGCCTCTTCTCTTAGCCAGGCCGTTAGCAAAATATATCATAGGCACTCATATTGAAAGTAAATAAATACACACACTCAATACTGTAGAAAACCCAGGTGTATCTCTGTAGAAAGCAAATATATACAAAATATGAAAACAGATTTAATTCAATAATTAAATTTAATAATAATTTAATTCAATAAACAGTTGAGTGTGTACATCAGTTCACACATTCTCAAACTCATTGGATTTTTCCTTCATAATTACCCCTTTTTGAGAATGGAATTTATTTTGTCATTTGATCCTGGCTATGCTATTTCTGTCCCAGAGGTTTCTGGGGGATCTTAAATGAATTCAATAATGCTAATTCCTTCAAAAGAGTCAAAAGAGATATTGAATTTAAGAATGAAATGTTTCTCATGAGTAAATATTTGAGAATGAAATCCACTAAACTATGCAATTCCATGTGTGAATTTACCACAATGAATCATACACACACACACACACACACGTTATAATGCACTAATTAAAATAATAATAATGGAATGGATATCAGTAGAGTAGAGCAAGAGGATCTGGGGATGGAAAAGGGGGGGAAAAGGAAAGTACTGAGTAAAGAGATTGATAAAAATATATGCATGTATGAATATGGCATAATGGATCCCACTATGATGTATAATTGCAATGCAACAATTTTAAAAAAGAATAAAACATTTCTAAATTAAGTATGAGTTGCTTTGCATTGCGTTAGCAAATTTACCAAAATTTACTATAGAGAAAGGGAAACAGTAAATATTCTGAGCTTTGAAGACTAGCAATGAAAGTTGGAGACCTCCTATTTTGTTAAATCTGGAGGAAATAACAGGAAGGTTTATGAATCTGACCCACAATTGCCTTAAAAGCATAAGTATTTTAAGTGTCAATATAAAAAATGACTTCCAAATAAAAGAAAACTTTGGAAGGTAATTCTCCCCAAAATATTTGTTATATGAAAATGTTCCTGAAGGTTACTCATATGGCTATGGGACTCAAAGTTAATTCTGCAGTTAAGGGAAAGTGACAAAGAATGTAGGGAAAAGGGATTGCATAGGTTCAATACTCTCAGGGTCAAGGGCCTTTGATCTAAGTCAGCACTTTTGGGGGGGGTACCAGGGATTGAACTCGGGGGTACTCGACCACTGAGCCACATCCCCAGCCCTATTTTGTGTTTTATGTAGAGACAGGGTTCCACTGAGTTGCTTAGCACCTCACCATTGCTGAGGCTGGCTTTGAACTCATGATCCTCCTGCCTCAGCTTCTTGAGCCGCTGGGATTACAGGTGTGCGCCACCGCACCCGACTTAAGTCAGCATTTTGTCTAAATTTTTTCTCTTCAGCATATGCCATAAACCTAAAAAGAGCATATCTTACATTTTATTCCATGGCTAAGAGGGTATATGGCGCTAAGATGAGATCAAGTGGTGGCAGGGCTTTTCAGTTTGTTCACATCTGCATTCTGATTAGCATTTTACTAGGGAAAAAAGTGCTGACCTGAAAATTATATTAGTTCTGCCATGAGAGAAAGAATAAGGAACGGAATAAATTTCTTATTTAGAAGGAGAAGGAAAATCAGAACTTGAATAATGGAATATCCCAGATCTGGCACTGAATGTGGAAACTTCAAGAAGTAATGCATTAGTACTACTAATGGTATCACATTATGTTTTAGAACTTTGGCTAACAAACCATACTCATAATTCTAGGTAATGCTTCAACCTCAATCACCACTTTGAGTTTTACAAGGTACAGATTCCTTTTGTTCAACAAATATTTATTTAGGGCTTACCATGTACCAGACATTCCAGCTCTGAAGATACCATAGAGCAGAGTAAAAATAAATAAAAATCCCTTTTGTTCTGAATCTTGTGATTCTAGTTGTGGAAAGATAGACTACTATACAAAATAAGTAAAATGTTTTAAGAGTTATGGTGAGTTATAAAGTAAGAAAGTGGGCAGGATGACACCCCACTCCTTTAGAAAGTACTAGGAAAAGTCCTAATAAAAGATGGCATTTCAATAAATGCTTGAAGCAGGCTGTACAGATAGTGGTGGAAAGAAAATTCTAAGTTGGGTAAAGAGGGGTGGGGACAGAGGGAAATTATTACTTTTTTCCTTATCTCTACAGAGTGTGAGTTTGTTGGTCCTGAATATATTTATTTGTTTTCTTAAGGTATGAGTTGTTAAATACTGTACTAATTTTCTTTTCTATATTCATCTGTACTAAAAAGCTAATTAATGTAATTTTACAAGAATAAAATGGATACTGAAACCAAGACACATTGAGGCATTTAACTTTTGGAAAGCTGTATCTATAGTCAGGAAATGATTTAATAACTATAAAAGTCAAACAGTTGAACTTGGAGTAATCACCTACTAAATGTGATCAGTTCTTTGGCAATTACGCTAGAAACAAAAGCACTCCATGAATTCCATGTTCAGCACTTTGCTAAGCTCCAATTATGTTAGTCAATATTCACTCATGAGAATTATAATGAGAAACTTCACTAAAAATGAAAGGTTGACCCAAGTAGAAAACCAAAAGCAGGTCCCACTGATTTTCCCTGGTGCAAATTTGAAAAAGATACATTATTACTAATAAATAATGAGGTTGTTACAACAGCATTTTCTTTTGTTAGAATTTTAGTCATTGAAATAGTATACAATGTATATTTTTGTTTAAAATAGGAATGGAATTTGCTAATGTCAACAAAGAGCAAAACAATACTATGTTAGCTTAGTTAACTGTTTTTGGATAGCCTTTGCAAGAATTTTCTGTATTACATACACTTATTTCTAAAAGAGTTAATTTTACTTTCACAAGTTGATTCCTTTGAGTAGTTAAATTTAAAACATTAAATTTATGTTCAAGGCTCTTTTAATCACCCACCACCCCAAATTCCAATTTTCTCCAAAAGGTAACCATTACAATCACTTTAATATGTGTTTTTCATTTCCTTCCTTTCTTTCTTTTTGTGTGTAGTACTGGGAATTGAACCCAGGGCCTTGTGTATGCTAGGCAAGTGCTCTACCACTGAGCTACATCCCAGCCTTGATATATATTTGACATTTTCTGTGAAAAATGTGTGTGTGTATGTATGTACTCACACTAATAGGGTAACTATTTTTTTAAATAAATGGCATCTAGATATCTATATCTATACCTTGCTTTGTTCCAGCAACATAACTTGGAGATGATAGACTTTTAAGACTGACCTCTTTACAGGTGTATGCCTGTAATCCCAGTGGCTCGGGAGGCTGAGGTGGGAGGATCATAACTTCAAAGCCAGCTTCAGCAATTTAGCAAGGCCCTGAGCAACTTTGCAAGATCCTAAATAAAATATTTTTAAAAGGGATGGGGATCTGGTTCAGTGGTTAAGCACCCCAGGGTTCAATCCCCCCACAAAAGACTGACCTCTTTCTTTTCATTTTCTGCATATCAGTTCATGATATGGTTATATGGTAATTAAGTTGTTCCCCTCCTATTGGACATTTGGCATATTGCACACTTTTTTCAGTTACAAGCAATGCATCAGTGAACTCCAGAGTGCAGTTGTACAAAGTGCTTGGGCAATGATTCACACAGTTTGGTACCTGGACCCACAGCACCACTGTTTCCTGGGAACTTGCTAGAGATGCAGATTCTCAGCCCTATTCTAGACCTACTGACTCAGGAACTCTGAGTGTAAGGCTCAGTAATCTGTACTTTAACAAGTCCTCTATTGATTCTTATGCATGATAACATTTGAGAATCACTGGCAGGTGTGTATATCCACATACATACTCATATGTGTACGTGCACAGTCAATTTTGCTATACAGGGATGTATGTGTTCCTAAGCATCACTGCATTATGCAAAATTTTGTAATAAAAGCCACGGGGCTTATGGAAAAAATGGAGTTGGGACACAATTAAAAGCTTTACTAGTGACATATAAAAACAAAATCTGGGAAGCCTAATAAAAAAGAGAGCTAGTTTTAAATATGTTAAATGGGTCAATATGCAAATGTTATAGTAAATCTGGCACTTTCTCTTGTAAAGACCTGAAAATAGCATGCCCAATAGGTTGCCCATGTAAGTAATTGTGTAGTGGTGGGAAGAGGGCTATCTGCAAGTGGAAGGTAAGTTTTAACACCAGATATGGTGGGTGGAGCTTGTAACCCACGCTGTAAACTAAGGCAGTTGGTCATGTTGAAATATACACAGGTGAGCATTTTGTTGATTATTACGTGATTTAGTTCAGTTGGGTTCAGTTTTCTGCTTTAAACTAGCATTCCTCATGGATGGAATTGTGTGTGAGCAAATGTGAAGTTGGACTTATGCCCCCAAATTTCACTAGTTATCTATCATGTTGGAGGATATTTGTCTTTTGTTTCATGTAATGGATTCTGTTATAGCAAAACCTGATATATGCATGTATAAGCACATTTATACATACATAACACAAATGGACTCCATATACCATACTGAATGCTGTTTTTCTGGTTGATTTTTCTCACTTAATGTATCTTACAGCCTTTCCTATATCATCACATAGGGGATTACTAATTTTTTATTAATTTGTTTGTGTGGTGCTGGGGTAGGAACCCAGGGCTTCACACATGCTAAGCAAGCACTCTACCACTGAGTCACATTCCCAGTTACTAATTTTTTAAAAGTGGCATTTAAAGCATGAAGAGATGACTAAATTGATCTCCAAAATGCTTGTAACAGTTTGCATTCCCCACCAACATACTTCTTACATCCTGGCCAATATTACATATTAGCAAATTAGTTAATTTTTGCCATTTTAAAATAGTTTTAAATTTTTCATTTCTCTCCCTTCTCCCTCTCACATGCAAACATGCACACCCACACAGTGAGGAATGCCTCCCATAAATATACTGATAAAAAGAACTTCAAAAGTGTGAAACAGGTGATGAGGTGGGCACTGCAATGGGAAAAATGAAATCAAATGGATATATGAGAAAACATAAGAAAAGCCTATTTAAAAAAAAGAAAGAAAAAGAATTCCCTTTTCACTTATTTATTTTTTACTTCCACCTTTGCTAATGCAACTTATCCACTTTATGAGATAAGATATTGAGTTGACCCTGTTAGGATTCCATCTATCACTCTAGCTAGTTGACATCTCCAAAACTGCAGCTTACACCATTAATCCATTCACTTTAGCAAAACATGCCTGAGGGCATCAGATTCTTCTGTTTATCAGTATTGGGTTCCATGGCCCCAACAAACTGAGAAGATACAGCGGATCAAGGTAATGTGATGACTGTGGCACTTGAGTCCGAGGCCCCTGAAAAGCAAAAGCTGCAGAAATCAAGGCTCATGCAGGTGTCAGATGTTTTCCTGTAAAGAGGTTGGCAATGGACATAACTGCTTCCAGCTGGGCATGTTAGCAGGCATGGAGAACCATAATGATTTAATAATTAAATCACATTGGTTTATGATCTCTGTTCTTATTAGGAAATATCATTGCTTTTGGATAATTTATTGTTTGCAACTGAAATTTTATATAAACATTGTGATTTGCATTTATATGTAGTATATACTTGCACATATATGTACATATATCCAAATCAGAATGTCTTACTAAAAGTAACCACCCCACCCCCAATAAGGAGAATGGAATATTGATGTGAAGATGCCAAAGATATTTAAGGAAATATGGAAATTATGAAGATTAATATAATATTGCCTCTTCAAATTCAGTTATATTAGGTGCATTTTCCTCTATCTGAAGCAAGAGAAAACGTAACTGGATCCATCTCTGTTTTGCAATTGGGTTTTGTACCTTGAAATCTCAAATTATGATATTATTAATATGACATAAGTAATATATATGTAAGAGTCTTATGAAACCAACATTTTACTTCTAAATTAAGGGCTGGCTTTCTTGCTCTCATTTCCCATAGTGTCCTGCCATGGAGGGGAGGAAGAAAAATATTTGCAGGGCAGAGGGAGAGAGGAGGAACATTTTAATTCAGAAAAGAGCTTTCAGTCTCATGGGGCCTAGAGCAGCTGCTCTGAAGCAGGCAAGGACACTGCAGAAGGCTTCTCTCCCTTTCTTTCTCTCTCTCTCAGTTACTATTCTTTGAATTCCCAGCTGTAATAACTAGTTACGGCAACTCCCAGGATCAACCCAGGGTGCAAACTTTTTAGTGGTGAGTTGAAAGGACAAAGCCAAGCATTTATCCCCCTCATCTACACATAGGGCCAGTTACATAATTTGTAGGGCCCAGTGCAAAATGAAAATACTGGGCCCCTTGTGCAGAATGCAGAGAAAAGTACCATTGACGGTGCTAAAATATAAAACTTTGTCTTCCATGGTCTCTATTGACTTGTCACAGTATTTTTTGATGCTTATTTACTGCTATTGTAAGAATAACTAAAATTTTATATCATTAACATGAATTCTACTGTTCATTTTTATATTTTGTAATGGCAGTTTTAAATGCAAATACAAGAAGATTTAATTTGTATATGAACCCACCCAAATCATAGTTTGTATGTAGCTTGTGTGTGTGTGTGTGTGTGTGTGTGTGTGTGTGTATAATTTTTTTTTGCTGGTACTGGGAACTGAACTCAGGGCCTTACACATGCTAGGCAAGCACTCTACCACTAAACTATATCCCCAGCCTGAATATATATATTTTTATATCAGCAAGGTAGAGATGCTGCACAGAACTGTTTTACTTCAGCTTACTTATGAGCAAGGAAGAATTGAAAGTAAAAAAAATTATGTACTGCCCTATCTTTCCCTATCCTTCTATATCATCATTTGTCAGTGTAAGAGTTTAGCCAATACAGAGAAGTAACAGGAGAAAGAAAGGACATGACAGCGTTCCTTAATCATTTTGTTTCATAGAGCACCATTACCTTCTTTTAGTGATCTAAGCAAATTCTGGTTCACATGGAAACCATGGCTTCTTGGGGCTGTCTTAGCACCCACTCACTCAGTTCCAGAGTAACAGGCTTGTCTTATAGTCAACTTGCATCTGGCTGAACTCCCACATATTGTGGGCCTGCCAGAATCCTGTGCTCCTGAGGTGTCAAGAGTGCTGTGTGCAAATGAATTACATAGAAACCACAGACAGAATATCATGTGTGTCTCCTATGCTCACACATATGCTCCATTGCCCCTCAGACTTCATTAACAAAGTACAAGTTAGAAGATTAAATTACCAATAATTTCAAGACAGTGGCAGTAGAGTACTGCACCAAGTGCATGGTCCTTCCACATATGGGGCTTGTGTGACTGCACATTTTGCACATTCATGAAGCTGGACTCTTTGCATCAGGGAAAGCTTCTGGACAACCTGAAACCTCCTCTGCATGCTGTATATGAAGGGACCCAGTTCACTGCAAGCCGGATACTGCCAATAGTGCATCTGTGCAAAATAGTGCCCTTGGAATGGTTCAATGCACTTGTTTCAAACTCAGATGAATTAATACCACCATTAGAGAGATTAGAATCCCCTCAGTTCCAGATGGGCCTTTGGAAGCTTCAGGCTCCAACTATAAGGAGGGACTCATTGAATCAATCTCTATATCCCTTAACATTTTTTGTTTGGTTTTCTTTCTCCCAGGATTTCCAGCAGGAGAGCTGCAAAAGCCTTTCTTTTGGGGAACAGAATATCCTCGGTGAGTAAATTAGTAAAGAAACCAATTATTGACAAGTTAGGAAGGAAGAACATGGTGCTTTGGCAATGGATAAAATATGAGAATTGAATTGAATTGGTCAAAGAATTGAAGTCGTTGATTGTTCAGAAATGATGAGTACTCAGGGGACATGGACAGCTACCAATAAAGCCTACAGCAGCATTGTTAGAATAAATGCAAATTTTAGGCTTGTACTTAATCAAATCCATTAATACCATTGCAGGTCTCAGCTGCATAGTTTTCTTTAGTGTCCATATATTTGGAATCACTTTTCCCTATATTTAAGATTTTATATATAGGCATAGAAATATCTCCATAAAACTAAAGATTTAGGCCAAATATTCTCCAGTGTTCCTTCAAACTAAAAGTCCTAGAATTCTCTGATTTTGTTTATCATTAACAATTTAACTGAATTTCTATTATTGTGATTATGTAGCTGGAGACTTAGAAATAGTCTGGTTAGGTTTGGAAGTGACTGGTTCAATGACTTGTTACTGAGTTCATGAGCATGATTTTCTGATATAAAAGTCAAAGTCAGGGCTGATAAAAGTCAAAGTTGGGGCTGAAGTTGTAGCTCAGTAGTAGAGTACTTGCCTATCATGTGTGAGGCACTGGGTTCTATCCTCTGCACCACATAAAAATAAATAGATAAAATAAATGTACTGTGTCCATCTATAACTAAAAATAATATATTTTTAAAAAGTCAAAGTCATAGAAACTTAGGAATTAATATTTGTGTCTATTATTCCCATTTTAGGCTGAGCCATAGTTGATGCTTCAGTTAGAGAGGTTTATACTTTTTTCCTAAAGAGTTCTATGTCCTCACTAAAGCCATTTATCATCTGTTAACGTATCCACTCAACAAATAGCCATTAATTATTGTTTGGCGTTTGGCATTGGGAATATGGAGATGCTGGAGACATGAAAATCAGTTCAGTGAGATGGCTTCCCATGCATCTATCTATAATATATTAATTGATGGATAACCACAAAGAAGTGAGTATCACTTCTGCTCACATTGGTCAGCTTAGCCCTCACCTGAGTATTGGGTCTAATTATGAGGACATGAACAAGTCAAAATATTTCCAGAGGAGAGAATCTGAGTTGTAAATGGCCAAGACAGCATTACATTTCCCAAAGTGTGTTTTCCATGAAATAGTTAGAAGTTAGTATCCTCCCACCCTTCTTTTTTGGAGAATCACAATACTCATCAGGATAAAAGTTCCCAAGGTCTATAAGAAAGACACCTAATGGGTTTAACCCAGAGATTCAAAAACTCTTTTCCCTATATTTTGGGAAATGCTAGTCTAGAGTTCATGAATGAAGAATAAGAGCTGAAAGAACTTGAGAACATTTGAAGGTAGAATCATGTCACTTTTTTTTATATTTTTGAAGGAAAATGAAGGTGGCAGAATAATTTCTTATATTCAGGGCAATCAGCAGGTGTTCAACTAGACTTCACTTGATCATTGAAAACAAGGGAAATAAATTTCAGATCAATATTAGAGAGAACTGTTTTATTTAGAATCACCCCAAAAGAGAATGGGCTACCTCAGAAGGGGCTAAGCTCCTGGTCATTAGGAAATGTCCAAGCAGACACCTTATGACCATTTGAAATAGGTTTCTGTACAGGGAATCATGCCTCTTAGTAGAAATTTGAACTCGATGGCCTCAAAACCACTTTCAATCTGGAGATTTTTATGATTCAAACACAGGTAGCCCTTACTTTATAATAGCATGAGATCATGGTATGTTCAGATAGTAATATAGTTGTTCTGTGATTGACAGCAAATCTTCTGTATATGTTAAACCCATTGGAAGGTAATAACAAAAGAGAAACTGAGTAGGTAGTAAAATTATCATCTTCCCTGTTTTATTTTTGGAAGGCTAGATGTTCAGTATAGGAACTTTTCAAATTTCGGGCCAGCCAGTTGCATTTTAGAAGGCTTAGGGTATTTTTTATGACATGCTAGTTTAAATAATGTCCATTGATAAAATTGAGGATGTGAATTTAATGTCATGAAACATTATCATTATAAGGTTTAATTATATAAAATTACCTTTTCTTTGTCTCTTGTCCCAAAAATTGTGACTTTGTAAACTGAGAATCGAAACTTATTAATTGCAGTTTATTCAATCATTTTCTGAATTCTCTATTATCCTTTACAAATAGGAAGTTTGTTGGTGCAGTCCCTCTTAAGGGACATTTATTGCAGAGCAGTTTCCATAAGCTTCCACTGTTTGTGCCTTAAATTCATCTAGTCAACAGCATTGACTGAGGATTGTGGAGGACTGGGTACTCATTCTCAGGGCTGAACAATCTGAAAAAACGAAATGTTGCAGGCTGCATAGTGATAGCTACTGCTACAAAAGTTAGCACTATATAAAATAACAAATTTGTTACATACTGCTATGATAGCTCCATGATTGAAATGCATAATTTAACTCTTACTTCTTTAATGAAGGTTTGCAATGATGGAAAAACAGCAGGAAGCTTTTTTTTTTTTTCTGAATGCAAATTACCTTGCAGGAAAGAAATAACAAAGGAAAGAATTGCCACCAAGGGGAAAAATTAAATCTTACAGCACTTCCTTGGGTATAGTTGAGACAAACAATTAGCATGTTAAGGATCATTATATCCTGTAATAACATGTTGCTTCAGAAATTTCTGTTCTTTCCAGTTAAGGGTCCTATCTATTTGCTGGGTGACTTTGATGTTGCATGTCAGGAACCAACTGTGAAGTATTTTTAGCATCATTGTAAATCTTATGAAGAATCCTAACAGTAATATTCTTAATAGTCTATACTCCTCATCCACAGGCTAAATGACTTCCATAAGATACGTATAGATCTGTCATTTGGTAAAGTTAATTAAGCATTAGTTAAATCATCATTAACTTTCTTACTGTGTACTAGGTACAGAGAATTTAGCAGTGAACAAATAGATAAGGGTTTGGTCTTCATGGAAGTTATAGGTGGGAGAGAAAATTCTAGGCGTGCACATATGGAAACCCCATTACTGATTTCTTCATATATTATGCATATGTTTTGCTTGTTATCTATTGTTACATAATGAAGTACCACCAAATAACCATTTATTGGCTGCTGATTCTATAATTTGGGCAGGACCAAACTGAGACAGTTTGGCCCTGCTCCTTGTGGTATTGGCTGGGTAGCTGCATAGGACTGGAGAGGCTCTGATGACTTCACTGGATCTTTGGGCTGGCTCTAATGAGTGGGGCCTCTCTTCCTTCAGAGTTTCTCAACTTTTGGAGTCTCTCTCTTGGTTCACCTGACCTTTCCTTCCAATTAGGTAGTAGAAATTTGTTACATTGTAGTTAACTTTTGAAAGGGCAGAACAGGGAAACTACGAGATCTCTTTAGACTTTGGCCCAAAGATCACACCTGGCCGCTTCCACTGTGTTCTCTTGGTCTTGGGAAGTCCCAGAGCCAGTTCAGAACTGAGGGCAGGAAAATAGATCCCCTCTTGATTGGAGGAGGGGGCATGTGTATTCAGGCGTGAATGAAATTGTTGGTGGCTGCCATTGTAGGGAGTCTAATGCATGCTTCTTCAGAGGTGAGGAGAAATAATATAACACCTTTTCCAAATTTGATGAAGGCTTCACAGTCTGCTATTCAGTTGTCAGCTTGTCTGCCACAGAAACAGGAACGTGACTATCTTTTTTTTTCTAGATTGTTTTTGCATGTTTTTATTGCAGAAAATATAAAACTTGCCACATTAACCATTTTGAAGTGTAGAGTTCAGGAGCATTAAGAGCATTCACATTGCTGGTGGCTATCACCACCATCTACAGGATTTTCATCATCCCACCCTGAAACTCTAGACCCATTAAATCCCCCATTCTCCCTTCCCCACAGCCTCTGGCAACTGCCATGTTAGGTCTGTCTCTACCAATTTGACTTCCTCATGTAAGTGTAATCATACAATATTCATTCTTTTATGTCTGGTTTATTTCCAATGGTATAACATTTCCCAGATTCATCCGTAACTGCTAAAATCTCAAAACAGCATTATCTGTCAACATTTTAACAATGCAGAAGCCAGGTGACCTAGACATTCTACTTCTAGAAATGTGTCTGATATAAACTTTGGCACAATCATAAAAAGGATGTTCAAGCTGGGCACGGTGGCTCAAGCCTGTAATACTAGCACTTTGGGAGGCTGAGACAGGAGAATCACGAGTTAAAAGCCAGCCTCAGCAATGGCAAGGCACTAAGCAACTCAGTGGGACCCTATCTCTACATAAAACACAAAATAGGGCTGGGGATGTGGCTCAGTGGTCGAGTACCCCTGAGTTCAATCCCCATACCAATAAATAAATAAATAAGTAAATAGATGGAACATGACTACCTTTGAAAACAGAGTGATCTCTTTTAATCTAGGCTCTATTTCTTTTTTATGACTGTATTTGGAAAACAACTTAACTTCTAAGATTATAGTGACTCTTCAACAAGTTTTCAGATAAAAAATAGTATATTTACTGACAGGTTCTTTTCAAGTCCTGTTTTAAGTGTTCATAAGTATCACTAGAGTAGGTATAGAATCATAGAAATCTGAGGATGGAAGGGATTTTAGAAATCATCTTTTTCATATCCTTAATTTTTCAGGGTAGGATCATAAGGTCTATACAAGATCACAAAGACAATGTTAGAATTTGTACTTTCTTTGTTCATTTTGATTAGAAGGGTATGTTTAGACTGTTTTACAATTTCATGGGTATGGTTATTAGATTTTTATTATGGCTACTAGAAAACAGATTGTCTTGGATTTTGTTGAAAAATTAAAGGATTATACTCTCAGATTCACGCTTATAATTTTCTCCAAATTATATATTTGTGACACAGATCTCTGAGTTATGGTGCAATAGGAGTAATTGTTGGACATGAGTTTACACATGGATTTGATAATAATGGTAAGTACTAGTTTATTTTTTATTTTTATTTTTAAATATTTTTAAAGTTGTAGATGGACACAATACCTTTATTTTACTTATTTATTTTTGTATGATACTGAGGATTGAACCCAGTGCCTTACATGTGTTGGGCAAGTGCTCTACCACTGAGCCATAACCCTAGCCCCCTAGTTTATTTTATAAGCTGCTACTTTTATAACAGTGTTCACTATATGGGTGTTAGTTGTTGTTATTATCTTTGCATAGCAGTATCATCATAGATTAAAGATTATCCAAAGCAATACAATTGCTGATTGAAAACTTTTCCCCATGTCTTGCTGTGATAGCTTACAATAAACAATTATTCTCATTGGTGATCAGGGTAGAATAAAAAAGACCTTGTAATTTCAATGAGATTACCTCTGCATTTATATCAGGATTGCTATAGCTGCCACAATAGTTACAGGAGTTGTATTATAGCTTCGTTCCTTTGTCATTTTTAAAAAAATTCACCATTTTGAGATATTCTCCCTGGAGGTGCAAGCTCTGCCCCAAGGATAACTCTATAAGCTGAACTGCCAAGTTAGGCCTTTGAGCTTGGCTGACTGATTTCTTTATGCAACTCTAAGGCTTATGCAATGCTTAATCTTTGTTTTTCTTTATATTGGCATATATTCTGAGTTTGTTTTTATCAAGGCTATGCTTTCCTAATAATGCACAATGTAGAATATGCTGTGCATCCTGATGACATTTAAGCAAAAGAGAACAGAATATATTCTAAACTAAAGAAATGATTGCCCCTGAGTCCTTATTTTAGATCAACACTCCTTTCTTTGGAGTATTATTGGAATGCCAAAAGAAATCTCTGAAGTTTGTGAATTAGCAAACTATTATCACATCCACATAATGATTTACAGGCAGTCTTAAGAATTTGGCTGGCCCAAGGGAATGCTGTCTATAGTGGACCTGTTTCCCTTTTATCTAACACCCTTTCCTGGATGCCTACCCCAGGGCCAGAGACATTTCAGGATCTTTTTATTCAGGACATTTCTTCCTGCCCCCACCAGCCTGCCCTTAAGTCACCTAGTTATTCTGCCTCTTTGGTCTCCCTCTTCCTATTAAAATGTAACTGCCTTGTAATCATCTGACTTCTCAGAGCTCATTTTTCTACCTTTGGATCTGAGAGTAGAGTCTTAATTATGAAACAAAAGCAAATAGTGCTCAATTGGTTCTGGATGTTTCTTCCTAGGAAATTTAAGTATAATTCTCCACCAGATCCTTTTGGAATCTCTCCCAAAGGACAGAATCCAATGATGGCAATTTTGCTTTGTGACCAATACTTAGAACAGTGTATTCACATATAAGTACATGTGCAGTAACTATTTCAGGATTGGTTGGTTGGTGGGTGGAGGGCAGTGATTCCATACTATTCCAGGTGGTGGTATTAGTAGTATACTGTCTTGCTAAAGAGTTTTGGATTGTTCTAATTAATACCTTTGTTTAGAGGGCTTTCATATAAGCTCTTTCTTAGCAGACCCTTGCTTTGCTGACCTTTTAAAAAATTCTGCATAATTAAATTTAAACCAGGCTTCTGACTCCAGTAGTAACCTTGAATATAGACAATAGTCTAGATGTACCCAAACTGTTGTTTTGAAGGGTGTAGGGAAAATGAAGAGTGAGCATACGGCAAGATATCATGTGTAACTAATCTTTTTTCCCCATTATTTTCTAGAGATTTCTGTTCTTGTTCCAAGTTCTCTTTTTTAGAGCAGTCTTCCTTGTCTAAGCAGGAAAAATGGGCCCTTCCATCCACACTGATGACTGTGGAATGATTCATAACAGCTTTTATGTGTCTCTTGGCTCCTGGCAACTTGGAGGAAACATGTTCCTATGGGGCTGAGTCAGGGTGTATGGTCCTATGTATGGATGACTTCCTGGGTCTGTTCCTATGGATTGTTTGGAATTTCACTAGTAGTGGAGCTCTGGTTCCCTCCACAGACATTCTGAATGAAACCATTTCATTTCACAATCCAGAGAACATTTCAGGTCAGATCAGGTGAAAACAAAGAATCCAAATTTGGCTAAGACTGGTGCATACATTAAACTGATGAATCTCATTTTTTAAAAAATGCCCTTTGTTCCTTAGAAGGGAAGAATTTCCTCAATCCTTGTGCTCCCTTCCTCCCTCTTTACATTTAACCTGTGATATTGGAGAGAATGCAGAAGCTGTTCTCAGGATTGGTGTTCCCTGCTGTTGTGACTGCATTTTGAAAGCTTGTCAAGGTGAGAAAAAGGAAAGATGTTGAATTTAGTTTCCATAAATAACATGAATGTCTTTTAACTTTCCTTTTTGCTAGGTAGAAAATTTGATAAAAATGGAAACCTGGATCCTTGGTGGTCTATGGATTCAGAAGAAAAGTTTAAAGAAAAAACAAAGTGCATGATTAACCAGTATAGCAACTATTATTGGAAGAAAGCTGGCTTAAATGTGAGTACAACTGTGGTTAAGGAAGCATCTCATGGACCATTTTTTCTCATTTGGATATTAGCTTGCTTTAGACCATTGGTTCTCAAAGCGTGCTTCTGAGATCAACAACATCTGCCTTTCCTGGGAACTTGTTAGAAATGCAAATTCTTGATTCCTGCTCCAGACCTGCTGAATCAGAATCTCTAGGGGTGGAGCCTGATAGCCTGGCGGTCTGTCTGTCTTTTTACAATTCCCCTGGTGATTCATACAAGCTGGAGTTTGAGAAAGATAGTTCTATGCATTAGTTTATTTGCCTAGATTCAGATTAATGTCAAAATATCCTGTAGTAAAACAATAATATCCTTATAAATCTCCTAATTCCTGTGTCATTTTAAAAAATTTCCATCCAAACTACTGCTTAGGTTTAATTTATTGATATCAACTCTCATTAATTTGAACTAACAGTCTGAGAACTGGTTAAGAGTTTGTAGTTTTAGAAGTCTGAACAAAGGAAATGTACTTTTTAAGTGCTTTTTTTCCCATTATATATACATATATCATTTTCCATAAAGGCACAAACACAATTTTATACATGCTCTCTGTGAATGAAATGTTGTTCCTTTTTCTTTCTTTCTTTCTTTTTTGGTACTGGGGATTGAACTCAGGGGCACTCGACCACTGAGCCACATTCCCAGCCCTATTTTGTGTTTTATGTAGAGACAGGGTCTCACTGAGTTGCTTAGCACCTCGCCATTGCTGAGGCTGGCTTTGAACTCGCGATTCTCCTGTCTCAGCCTCCCAAAGTGCTGGGATTACAGGCTTGTGCCACCGTGCCGGGCTATGTTGTTCCTTTTTTTGCCTTCATCTCCATCTCCTTTTCCTCCCATCGGTCTTACTGTCCCTACCTATAACACTGATTACAATGTTACACTTTTCCTCCTGCTCGCATAAAGATAGGCACATATACAACTTTAGTACATTGTATCTAATGGCTGCCTCAGAGTCCCTGGTGTGAATGTTCTGTTGTAATTTAGTTATATAATTTAGTTATATAGTATAGTTATATAATTTAGTTCTATAATTTAGTCAACTAATCTCTTGTTGAGGTGTTATAAATGTTGATGCAATAAACTCCTTTATTATGTGTACACACTCTTTTTTCTATAAGATAGATTCCAACTGTCACCAAAAAGTTGCAAAATTTCATATTTCCACAAGTGATATATGAAAGAACATTTATCTATTGAGTTATTTTCTTGTCAAATTATGACAACCTTTTAAAATAATATAGATATTAAAATTCTGCCTATTGTTTCCATTATGTGTATTTCCCCCCAGATTTTTTACTTATCCTTTGGACTTTGTATATGGTATGTTTCAACATAAAAAATTTTAAAAATTTAGAATAGTTTCTACATTTCCATTTTTGGTTATGAAGTTGTCATACATGAAAGCTTCTAGCTTTCTTGGGAATGTTTTGTTTTGTTATTTTACATATAATTCTTCATGCATATGAAATTGATTTTTCTATGGAGTTTAATGTGAGAATTCACTTATATTTTCTTTCTAAAGAATAACCAGTTGACCCAGCATTATTTATTTAAAAATATTATTTTAGATGTTGTAGGATCTTTATTTTATTCATTTATTATTTATATGTGGTGCTGAGGATCGAACCCAGTGCCTCATGCATGCTAGGCAAGCACTCTACTACCAGTGAGCTACAGCCCCAGCCTCCAGCATCACTTATTAAAACAAATCTTTTTCAGCTAATCATTGTGGCATATGACTGTAATTCCAGGAACTTAGGAGGCTGGGGCAGGATGATCACAAGTTTCAGGCTAGCCTCAGCAGCTTACACTTTATCTCAAAAAATGA
>PVHX01024210.1:0-24434 GCA_004024805.1 Geosciurus inauris
TTCCTCTTCCCCTTCTCCTCCTTCTTCTTCCTCCTCCCCCTCCCCCTCTCCCTCCTCCTCCCTTTCCCCTTCTTCCTCCTCTTCTTCCTCCTCCCCCTCCCCCTTCTCCTTCTCCTTCTTCTTTCTTGTACTCCTGGGGCTTGAACCCATGGGTTCTTTACTACTGATCTACAACCCCTAGCCCTTCTCATTTTTCTGAGACAAGGTCTTGCCAAGTTGCCCAGACTAACCTTGAATTTGAGATTATCCTCCTTCAGCCTCCTGAGTAGCTGGGATTACAGGTGTGTGCCACCTTGACCAGTGAATTCTTAAAACTTTGTTGTGGCCCAGTGTGGTTGCACATTCATGTAATCCCAGACACTTGAGATGCTGGGACAGGAGGATTACAAGTTCAACGCCGTCCTAAACAATTTAGCAAGACCCTGTCTCAAAATAAAACAAAAAGCATTGGCATGTAGCTTAGTGGTAGAGTGCTTGCCTAACATATGCAAGGCCCTGGGTTTACTCTCAGTGCTACCCCAAAACCCCCCAAAACAAAACTTATCATGACATCTGTAGTGTGGCATAGACAAGAGGCAATCTTATATAACTTAGTCTGATATTTGGGGAAAGGTACTGTTTTTGGTGTTTTTTGTGCACACGTGCAGTTCTAGGCTATTTGTGGGAAAGATCCCGTATAAGTTAAAGCTGCATCTCCTTTCCACTGGTTGATACATTTATGGCTTTTTCTGTCCCTTAGGCAGCTGTGTCAACTCTTCAAGAAATGGCACCAGGAACCACATTCAAACCAGTCATTGGTGATTCATCCGTGGATCCAAAAAAGTAATTTGATATGTTTTTCTGATTTTATACCCCTGGGGTAGATGTTTAGTTAGTGGGAAAGTTTAATTCATGTTGGAGAATACCAAGAAACCCAAATCTTCTCTACCCTGATATAATTTTATTTTATTCTGTTTTTTTTTTTTTTTTTTGGTGGTACTGGAGATCGTACCCAGGCCTCACCATGCTACCATGCTGGCAAGTGTTCTACCCCTGAGCTCCATGCCCAGCCCCTATCCCGATATAAGTTCTTCCTGATATAAGTTCTTCAAGGTAGTAGAGTAAAAGTTAGAGTGTGCATGAAAGAGTGAACTTTGGAGACATGTGTCACTAGAGAGGATTGCCAGGGCACAGCAGATGACTGATGCCAGCTACCGTGCCCCCACAGCTTCATTAGCAACCCATTGAAATCTCGTCTCCCCTTTCCTCTGACATAATTCTTAGGAGCATTTCTCCCCACTCTGTTGCTCCTTTTCTCCCGGACAGGGTGAAGGCCCTCATATTCTGCTGTGGTAAGCATTTCTATGCCTTGCTGAAGCAAAGAGAATCTTTAGGGGCCAAGAAACATGACTTTGCCCTCATTCGAATAGAGGAACTCTGCCCTTTCCCACTGGATTCCTTACAGCAAGAGATGAGCAAGTACACACACGTTAAAGGTAAAGAGTTGTTCTTGTTAGCATTCTTTGCTTTTCAGGTATCTGAAATCTATTCAAACTATTTCAGATTTTAAAAAAGTGGTGGGAAAGTGTGAGTTATTAGAAAATCAAATCTCACCAGGCACAGTGGTGCACGTCTGCAATCCCAGCAACTTGGGAGGCAGAGGCAGGAGGATGGCAAGATTGAGGTCCACCTTAGCAACTTAGCGAGGCCCCACACAATGTAGTAAGATCCTGTCTCAAAATAAAAAAAAAATAAAAAGAGCTGGGGATATAGCTCAGTGGTAAAGCACACCTGGGTTCAATTCCCAGTTCCAAAACAAAGAAAGAAAAGAAAATCAAATCTTACGGACTCCAAGAATATGAAAAAAAGTACCACTAGAGTTAGTATCTCCTGGTGTCCCTCTTAGTCTGCCCTTCCATTATCTAAAGTGGCTAATTTCTTTTTTTTTTTTTTTAAGTTGTAGATGGACACAATATCTTTATTTTATCTTTATATGGTGCTGAAGTTCGAACCCAGTGCCTCACACACTTGCAAGGCAAGTGCTCCACCACTGAGCTACAGCTCCACCCATAAAACTGCTCATTTCTGGGACTGGGGTTATGGTGCAGTGGTAGTGTGCTCGCCTAGCATGCCAGAGGCACTGGGTTCGATCCTCAGCACCACATAAAAATAAAATAAAGATATTCTGTCCACCCACAACTAAAAAATAAATATTAAAAAAAACCCAAAACTCTAATTTCTTGAGTGTTTGAGTGTTGTGGATGCTGTACTATCATTTGTGAGAAATACAACTATAATTAAAAAAGACAAGCCTTTCCACAGTGAAGGCTGGAGTATTTGATGTCTGAATGCACCTTATTTAGAAATCAATTCCAAATTGATCATAGACCTAAATGTAAAACTGTAGAACTAACAGAAGAAAACAGAAGAAAGTCATTATCATCTTGGGTTAGATGAAAATATCTTAGTTATAACACCAAAACCACCTTCCATAAAAGAAAAATTGGGCTTTATCAAAACACAAAACTTGTATTATAAAAAGCACTGTGGAGAGTTGGGGTTGTGGCTCAGTGGTAGAGTGCTTGCCTCCCATGTGGAGGCACTGGGTTCAATCCTCTGCAAGACATAAAAATAAATATATAAAATAAAGGTATTGTGTCCATCTAAAGCCATACAACCAAAAAAAAAAAAAAGGTCAAGGTACCAGTCCTACTCCCAGGAGAAATGAAAACACATTCACAGAAAAATTTGTATGCATACATTTATAGCAGCTTTATTAGTAATTGTTCCAAATTTGAAATAACCAAAATATCCTTCATTTGGTGAATGAATAAACATAATTCACCTGCAGCAATAAACATCTGTACAATCATACTACCCAACACAAGGAGTGAATATTGCTATACACAACAACATGTATACGTCACAAATGTATTTTGCTAATTAAAGGAAGCTAGACCCCAAAACTTACATACAGTATAATTCCATTTATATGACATTTTTTAAATAGATGATTTTATAGCCTTTAAATCGTGCTTTCCAAGAGAATTTAGTAATATAAAAATGCTTACTTTTTGCTTGATAAAAAAATATATATAAAACCATATATACCAGGATTCTAATTCTATATTCATTCAGGTGAATTTTTACAGTTATGTGTACATACAAATATAAATATACATACAGAGGGAGAAAAGACTAGAAGGAACTACACCCAAATCATTTATTATATAATATTTTGTTTTTTGCAGTGGGGATTGAACCCAGGTCCTTGAACATACTAGTCAAATATTCCACCATTGAGCTGCACCCCAGCCCCATTTATATGATATTTTGGAAAATGTAAAACTCTAAGGAGAGAGAAAAGATCCATGGTTGCCAGTGGTTGGAGGCGGAAGGGAGAACTGACTACAAGGGGACAGGATGAGGAAATTTGGAGCACTGGTAGAGCCATTTGTATCATGGTTGTGGTTGTGAATGTGTGACTGTGTATTTTTCAGAAAAAAGATAAACAATACAATGCTATATTGGAAAAAACATATTTGAGGTTGGATAGCTATCTATCTATTCATCCATTTTTCCCTACCTTGCTTTTGGTATATGTTTACTTGAGGTGCTAAAATGAATTTATTTTTTTTTTGTAGATATTATATGGAGTCAGGAAGAGCCTCAGAACATGGGTCCATGGTTTTTTGTTTCTCCAAGATTTGAAAAGCAACTGGCGTGCAAGGTAATAGCTTTCTTGTAGTGTTTTGAGGTATGCATGTGTGTACGTGTGTGTATTTTTCCTGGAGAGCTGACAGATGGGCTTATCCCCAGTCCAATTCTTTAAAGATAAACTAAAATAGAAATTCTAATTTTAGACTATTCCTTTAGAAGACAACACTAACCTGGTGTTCAAGAAGTTTTGGATTTGGGAGCTGTTAATTTCAGGTTTTGGATTAAGGATGCACAACCTGTAATATCATGTAAATGTAAGAATGGTTATAACTCCAAAAAGTAATTACTCCCTTTCTCTCTAGTCCCCTCAGCTTTTTTTGTCAAAGCCCTGGAGAAGCAGGATAACAGTAGACTTTGTTTATAGTATGGGACTAGTAGAGTCTGGTGGTGTACACCTGTAGTCCTGGCTCCTCTGGAAGCTGAGGTGGGAGGATCACTTGAGCCCAGCCTGGACAACATAGTGAGTCCCCATCTCAAAACAAACAACACAACAAAAACACCATACATCCAATTAACACTTGTTCAAGGCCCATTTGCAAAGCTGGTATTTATTGAAGGCTGATATACTTCTTGATTTTCCTTAGAAAGGGTAAAACAACGAGAGGAGCCATTGTACTCGTTTATCTTTTTATTCTGTTTTGATTACAATGCAGTTCACTCATTTCATTACTAGCTTGCTAGGCTCAAATCATGCTCATATGTAAATAGTTCTAATTAAGGAAACTATAGCTAACACCAACTAATAGTTACTTAAGAATAGGACAAATTAAAAAACTTGTTTCATCTGTCATGCCTAGAATTTGGTTGGTTGGTAGTGTTGATGCATTTCTTTCTAATCTATTCTGTGACTCATTATTTCTCCAGAAAGGTGATTTATGGTTAAATGAGCTAAGAGAAATACATGCACTTTCTTGGGGGAAGTAGGCAGAGCTCCAGTCAAAATCATTTTCTTTCTTCTGTCTTTCAATGATAGCTCCGTCTTGTAAGCCGACCCCCTTTGCCAGCACCTGCAGTAGGAATCGGGGCAGTGCACCTGCAGCAGCATGAAGACGTCCTCGCCAAGACCTTTTCTTGCTGATGCCCTTTGAAAAAATATTACTTTCTTTTAAGCAAACTGTTATAGAAAGGAAGGCCTGCTTCCTCTCCTCTCCTCTTTCCTTTAGGTGACATAAAATGTCCATATTCCTCTAAGATGATGGAATTGAAGCAGACAATTTAATTTGGAGTAGGTGGAATAAACAGGGGCATCTATTGTAAATACATGAATCAGACTAGTAAATTTTATCCTTAAAAGTGTAATAGTGTTATGTTTTGATTAGATCTTGAGCTGAGATGGAGAACTAGGTCATTGGCTACATGATTCCAGACTCCACTGTCATTAACCATATAAGACAGGGAAATGTTCTTTAGCTACAATTTAAAGCCATGTATAGATGACCTCAAAACTGGATTGTAGTCATTTTTTTTTCATTTTTCCAAAGTCCTATTACTATCATTATTTTCATTCTGTCATCTTTTAGCCCCTGTACAATATGTTTCATTACCATGAGCAAAACTAAATTATTCTCAATTTGTGTTCTTCAAGGTTTTACCCATCACCCTTAAACCTGGGTCCTATTAAATACAAACCTCTGGCTATATGATATTCTAACAGTATATTTTTAAATTAAATAGTTTTAGCTATAATGGCATTGATTTGTGGTTTATTTTGCCATGATCCTTGACCCCTTAATTGTTCATATGATATCAGGCTTTGGTGTCTGATATGGGGATTTCAGCTCTTGTTCTGCTTGTGAAAGTCCTAGCTGCAATGTTTATTTGTGGCATTTAAAGAACTCTTTAACAGAGGGACCTTCCCAATGTCCTTGGGGCATGTTTGGGGATTTCTTAGAGGTGACCAACTGACTCCCTCCATCTGAAATTACATCTAGTACTAGAAGCATAACCAAACTGCAAACTGTGTAGATTCACTTGACTTGGTGCTGCGGAGCCTCTGCCATCTGCTGTTCTTGGGTCATAACACTTTTTCTGAGAAGTGATGGGGGATCCTGGGATCCCACTCCCTCTCCACTTTTACCAGCAACTAAAAATATCTTTCAGAATCGATGTTCTGGCCACAGCAGTTTCATAATTCACATCTTAAATATGTCTATTAGTGTATTGATTTAACATTTCTATAGTAGTTACCTCCCTTTTCTTTTTTTTTTAATATTTTTTAGTTATACGTGAACACAGTGTCTTTATTTTGTTTATTT
The DNA here is from genome assembly GCA_004024805.1 of Geosciurus inauris. Taxonomy (NCBI): domain Eukaryota; kingdom Metazoa; phylum Chordata; class Mammalia; order Rodentia; family Sciuridae; genus Geosciurus; species Geosciurus inauris. The sequence continues at coordinate 5,955 of PVHX01024210.1, forward strand.
TTATGTGGTGCTGAGGATCAAACCCAGTGCCTCACACGTGTGAGGCAAATGCTCTGCCACTGAGCCACAACCTCAGCCTACCTCCCTTTTCTTTCTGCATACTTAATTACCTTTTTTCTTGTATCAAGCCTTAAAATCATGTAACTTAGCACTGCTCATGTAAATCAGTAAAATTACAAAGTGCTATTTAATGAAAATGGTATTAATGTTGTCTATTTAAATAGAAAAATAATGTCCTTTTTTTTTCTCATATCTCTTAGTTTCTTGAATGGCATTGTTTGGACCTTAGCAATACTTAGAAGTAAAAGATAAATAGATTGCCCTGGGTCATCAGTGAACTAATAGTCTATTTGAAAAGACTATTTTATGTTTAGGCAGAGAAATTTTTTCATTGTATATGCTGAAGGAATTTGAGAGGTCAAAGTAGAGTGATATTCCTGATGTAGACCAGGTGGCATATTGTAGTTAGTCAAGGAAAAGTCATAGTAGTAGAAAGACTGAAGAATGATGAAAGGGTAATTTACAAGTTACCCAGGGTGTCAAAGCTTACTTCCAGGCTTGCTCTTCAAATATGGAGCTATCCCAGACATAGGCAGTAAAGAAGGGTATACCATGTTCTGTCAGATTTCCAATTGAGTGCATCTTTATTGAAAAGATATTGTATTCATGCAATTAGCTTACAATCTTGTGTCAAAACTTCTTCTTTTTTTTTTTTTTTTTTTGGTACCAGGGATTGAACTCAGGGATACTCCACCACTGAGCCCCAGCCCCAGCCCTATTTTGTATTTTATTTAGAGACAGGGTCTCACTGAGTTGCTTAGCGCCTCGCCGTTGCTAAGGCTGGCTTTGAACTCTTGATTTCTCCTGTCTCAGACTCCCAAAATGCTGGGATTACAGGCATGCGTCACCACACCCAGCTCTCAAAACCATGTTTAAACTGGGCATGGTGGCTCATGCCGGTTATCCTAGCAACTCAGGAGGCTGAGGCAGGAAGATTGCAAGTTTGAGGCTAGCCTGGGAAATTTAGTGTGACCCTATCTCAAAATGAAAAAAAATAGCCGGTTGCGGTGGTGCATGCCTGTAATTCTAGTGGCTGTAATTCTAGTAATTCTGGAGGCTGAGATGAGAGGATGGCAAGTTCAAAGCCAGCCTCAGTAAGGGTGAGGTCTGAGCAACTCAGTGAGACCCTGTCTACAAATAAAATACAAAATAGGGCTGGGGGTGTGGCTCAGTGGTCAAGTGCCCCTGAGTTCAATCCCCAGTACCAAAATAAATGAATGAATGAATAAATAAATAAACAAATAAAATAAAATAAAAAGAGCTGAGGATGTAGCCCAGTGGTTGAGTGCCCTTCATAAAAAAAGCGCCTGTAAGTCAAACATTTGCAGGATACTGTAGATGATACAGAAATTAAGAAAGCCCCACTTCCCAAAATTTACCGTGCAGGAAAGGGAGATTAGACAAGTATGAAAGTGACTAATACAAAGTAGAGTGAGGTAAGAATGCCTTCAAAGAATGGGAGATTCTGACTGTGGCATATTGTTTTCCAAAAAATAGCCACAGCAATATTTGAGTCACACAGGGACTTCCAGAACCTTGCCACTCCGTCCTCTAGGGGTAGTGTCTTTTCCCCCTCCTCCTCCAAGTTGAGCAGACCTTTCTGGCTGCCTCTACAAACACAATGCAGTGAAAGAGACACAGGGTCACTTCCAAGGACATCCTTTGGCAACCAGATGCCATGTTGCAAGGAAGCCCATTCCACACGGAGAAGTCATTTGGAGATGTTAAGGCTCACACAGATTGCATCAAATACCGGCTTTATGAGAGTGCTTTTTGGTAATTCAAGTCTCCATCTCTAGAGCTGTTCCAGGTGACAAATAGAGCACACACACCTAAATTGTATCTCTCCTCCATATATATGTGTGTATATATATGTGTGTGTATATACACACATACACACATACATATATATAATTTCCTTCTTGGACACCTATCTGAACATTAGGATACTTCCTTGGATTTGGTGATTATAGGTCATTAGTTACCTTTGAAATAGTTTGTTTCAGCAGACTTTGGAGCGGAAGTTTGATTGGAGTGGTTCAAAATTTGAGTAAGGAAACTAAAATTGAGGGCCAGAAGGCCAATCTGAGTTTAACTTTCACACCCTTAGAGGTGGTTATCATCATCCTTATTTTACCTATGTATTTGTGAGTGGTTGATTGCCTAAAGCTATTCAAAAGCAGCAGAGTGACTGATTAAAAGGTAGGGCTGACCACGCCGTCGAAGGGATAAACAGAACTAGAGTAGCTGGTAACATGAGCCACACAGGTCAGGAAACGGTGGCTCCCGGAAAGACACAACAGCAGGAGGCAGAAAATCCTGATATGTTCATTTTGAAGAGGATGGAAAAGGAGCATTAGTGGCAGGCAGAAAAGGAGTTTCATAGCTGTTAACTATACACAAGGTGTAACAATTTTTTACAAAATTCCACAAGGTTACTAGAAGACTGAACGAAACAGAAGCTCTCGGCGGCTCGGACCCCAGGTCTCAGGGACCAGCAGAGGCGCCCACGAGGGCCGGGAAACTCCTTTTTCCCTGCTGGTTTGAGAAACTGGCTCCGAAAGGAAAAACCTGGGCGCTCTTGCCCCTCGGAAGCTCCAGAAGCCCTCAGCCCACAGAGACACGCCCACGAGCGCGGCAATCCCCGCCTCCGGGCGCCACGCCCCGCCCCGCCGCAGCGCCGGCGGTGACCATGACAACGCGGCGGACGTCGGCCAACGGCCGAGGCCCGGTCTGGGGGCGGGGCTGGGCGGAGCGGGGGCGCGGGTCACGTGGCTCGGGGCGGAGCCTGCGTGGGGCCGGCCGGAGCGCGTCCGGACCGGGTGCCGAGGCCCGAGCCGCGGGAGCCGAGCGAAGGCAGCGCCGAGGCCGCTGTGCCCCGCCGGGCCTCCCCAGCCGCCGCCATGGGCAGTGAGTAGCGGCGGCTGGAGCGGGGCTCTGGCTGGGGGCCCGGGCCTCGCTGGGCTGGAGGTGGTAGGGCCAGCGCCCGCAAGGGTCGTCCAGCTCGCGGGCCGGGGATGCGCGGCCCGCGCCGGGCTGCAGCGGAGGGCGCGGGTGGGGGCCTCCCCCGAGGCTCCTTCAGGCATGCGAGGCCTCGTCCGCGCCGGCCGCGGGGACCGGGACCCGGAGGCCCAGGAGTTGAGGTGGACAGGTGGCGAGGAGCGAGGATGGAGCCGGGAGGCCATTCGTTTTAGGGGCGAGGAGTTAAGGCACCGGGCTAAACCTGGACCACTTGTGATTTTTATGGAGTTTAGGAAAGCTGTATTTTTATTCCCGAAACACACTTCGTTGGTTGTGATGAATAAGTCTCCCTAACTCGTTTTTTTTTTTTTTTTTTTTTTTTTTTTAAATAAAGTGATATATGGCATGTGTTTTAGGGGAGGAAAGGAGTGTGATTGGTAGCACTACATGTTCTTGCCTCATTCTGGTCATTCTGTAGCGTTTACTGAAAACTGTGTAGGGCCCTGTAAGCCTTAGGGACAAGGCCTCATATTGTGGGAATCCATTGAGTGCCCTCCCCCGAAACACTCAACCCCACGTATAGATACTTATCCTAGCTGTTCAGTTGTTTGTTACATGAATGAATAACAGCATACCCAGGAGGTACACCCATCGGCTAACTAGTGGGCATTTGGGGAAAACTGGAAATGAAGTAGAAGATACCCCTAGCCTTTAATTTACCTATAAGGCATAAAATTCTACAACACAAGGACAGACAAATGGCAGACAAAAGCATTGCTTGAACATGAATAGTCCAAGACAAATGATGATAAAATGCTAAGAAATCTGGGAGAGTGGCTTGAATTGAGGTGGGAAGTATAAGGGTTAAAGAGATTCTAGGAAGTTTCCTGCTGTGGTGTTTTTGTTTTGCATGAGAGATGAATGCTTTCATAATTCAGATTTACTTTCCAAACAGTCCACAGTGGTACTTGGGTAACAAACAATCACTGAATTCTTCTATCAAAGAATGGAATTTTCGGGGCTGGGATTGTGACTCAGTGCTAGAGCACTTGCCTAGCATGTGTGAAGCACTGGGTTCGATTCTCAGCACTGCATATAAATAAATAAAGGTCCATCAACAACTAATACGAAAATATTTAAAAAAAGAAAAAAACATGGAATTTTCTACTGTTGTGTCCCCCGCCCCAGTACTGGGGATGGAACTCAGGGACCCTCTACCAGTGAGCTATATCCCAAGCCCTTTAGTTTTTATTTTGAGACAGGGTCTCACTAAGTTGTCAAGGCTGGCCTGGAACTTGATTCTCCTGCCTTAGCCTCCTGAATTGCTAGGATTACGGGTGCAGGCCACCATGCCCCACTTTTAAGAGATTTTCTTAAAAAAGATAGTATAGTCAACTTTTGGACAACTGCAAAGGTGCTTTAAAACAATTTAGGGGGGCTGGGATTGTGGCTCAGTGGTAGAGCGCTTGCCTTTCATGCGTGAGGCCCTGGGTTCGATCCTCAGCACCACATACAAAGCAATAAAATAAAGACATTGTGTCCATCAACAACTAAAAAAAAATCTTTAAAAAAATAAATAAATAAATAAAAAATAAAACAATTTAGGGAGGTTGGTATACGGAAACCAATGTCTGTTGGGAAGAAGATTCTAACAACCAGCCAGCTATGGCCTGTGTTAATACATTATAGACTGCAAAAGACTAAAGCTTAAGAGATTGTTGTCTTCATCCTCCAGTTATTTAGTAAGACTTGAATTAATCCTGAAGACAATACTTTTTTTCCCCTCTGTGCTGGGTCTGAACCCAGGGCCTTGCATGTGTTATGCAAGTCCTCTGCTACTGTTATATGTCCAACCCTGACAGTTTACATCTTTAAAGAACCTTGGTTTATCTTATTTTTGTATAGCATAATAGTCTGGGAAAGCGGTACTTTCTAATAAAATGTATTGTTGTTCTCTGAACTGAGCAAGTATATTTTGATACTGTTAATGGGGCAGATGACCAGACAATAAGATGTGGGTTAATGAAATGAAGCAGAGATTTTGTACTTTAAAAAGTTAACTGTAGAGCTGGGAGTGTTGCTCAGTGGTAGGTTTGTCTAGCATGTGCAGGGTCCTGGATTCAATCCCTAGAACAGAAGGGGAGCAAGCAAACAAACAAACAAATAAAACCTATGGGGCTGGGGGTTTAACTCAGTGGTAGAGCAGTGGCCTAGCATAAGCATGACCCTGGGTTCTATCAGGAGCATTATAGAAATGGAAAGGAAACAAAAGAAAAAGATTAACTGTAGGGGGTAGATTCCGTGATGTTTTCACTTAACACATTTTGGTATCTTTCAGTGTAAGTCAGTTGCAGGTTAAGCCCATTTACTGCCTTCCTTTCATCAGTGAAGAAGGCATCCTCATCTCTTCCTCCTCTTATATCTCTATTTTCTTCCACAATGCATTGCCTTGCAGGTACCACAACTAGATTGCAGTTGCTTTTGTTTTTGACATAGTAATGCTCTGAATAATTCCTTTTCTGTATATAGAAAAGAATTGCATACAAGTGTGAGGAAGCAAAGTCAAAATGAAAGGATACTTAATTGCTTTTACTGACTAGCCATCAAACCATTTGGATTCTTTTGTCTTCTGAATTATATCGATTCCTTTACATATTCATTTGAAATGGAACATGTCATGACTATTTAATTTGGGGAGATGGGGTAAATTGCTGTTCAAAGTTAGAGAATATTTATGTTTGATTTTGCAAAAAGATACATTTTTCTGAGGCAGGAGAATCAAGAGTTCAACTGGGAGGCACTAGGCAACTCAGTGAGACCCTGTCTCTACATAAAACACAAAATAGGGCTGGGGAAGTGGCTCAGTGGTCGAGTGCCCCTGAGTTCAATCCCTGGTACCAAAAAAAAAAAAAAAAAAAAGATACATTTTAAAAAACATCATAATAGAGACTTTTTCTTTTTACAGTCAAATTTTTAGAAGTTATCAAGCCTTTCTGTGCAGTTCTACCAGAAATACAGAAACCTGAAAGGAAAGTAAGTAAAATACTTTAGTAATATAGTGGGTAGCTAAATGAATTACTAAACCAGCAAGATTGAATTATTTCCCCAGTCCTTTTCTGGTTGAAATTGGAAAAACATATCTTGCTCATCCTCCTTGAACTAGACACAAAGTGAATAAAACTAGCATAGGCCTGCTAAAATCTAGACAGGTTTCTCATGCTTTCAAAAATGACTGTTCTGTAAATTGTAACATTTCCAAACCAAGTGTGTCTTTGGCTTCTTAGTTAACACATAATATTGTCCTGTTTATAGTGATCCTTTATAATTCCTGTAGTGTATGGTATTGATTGTGCTTGCTAATGATGTGATCTGCTGTAATATAAATGGCCCAGTCTGCTGGGGTAGGTTTTGATGAGTACAACTGTTTTACATAAAAGAATTATAATTGTGCAAGTATATACCTGTCATGTGTTGATTTATTCATTGGAAAGAAGACTCACAGGAATGCAGTTAGAAGATACAGTAATTGAATTGGATCATTCTTCCATCATTGTATACTTTTGGAACTAAGATTTTTAAATTCCAGAAATACTATTAATCCCAAACTGGCCAGTTCCCAGATATTCCTCTTCTGAACTTTCAATTTCTCATAAAACTAACAGACATAGGAATAGAGAAAGAGATAGGTAAAATTTTTGTTAAACTCACTGTTTTTTTAGAAATACATGTGTGTTTGGGCTGGGGTTGTGGCTCAGTGGCAGAGTGCTTGCCTCACATGTGTGAGGCCCTGGGTTCGATTCTCAGCACCACATATAAATAAATGAATGAAATAAAGATCCATCAACAACTAATAATAAAAATATTTTTTTAAAAAGTACATGTGTGTTTTAATGATGTGAGATAGTAAAAATAGTCATTCCATCTATATGTAAGACATCCCAAGAAACCCTAGGTTTTTAAAAAAAATTTTTAAAAATATTTTTTAGTTGTTGATGGACCCTTATTTATTTGTATGTGGTGCTGAGAATCAAACCCAGTGCCTCATGCATGCTAGGCAAGTACTCTTCCACTGAGCCACAACCCCAGCCTGAAACCCTAGCTTTTTACGGTTTTTAGAATATCCTAAGACTGCCTGTTTAATATTATAAAGTTGTAAAGCAGTATAGGTAGTCTTAGGTGTGCATGGCACAGTATTTAACTGAAGCACACACATTTGGGGTCTGGGTTTTGCTTTACCACCTTTTCGTTTCTTTTACCATGGTGCAGTGCACATGAAAACTGCCTATATTTAACTCCTTTTGAAAAGTAGAGAATAGTGTTTGAGAAATTTAGCTGTTTATTTTAGCTGCTACACACCGGGGTGGAAGGGACATTTAAAGAGTAATTAATAAGGACATGTCATGACATGGAATGTTGGTTGTACTTTAAAAGGATTTTTATTTTAAATTTGGTGTTTCTTGGTTTGGATTGATCATTCTTTGGTCTTTGTACAGATCCAGTTTAGAGAGAAGGTATTATGGACTGCTATAACTCTCTTCATTTTCTTAGTATGTTGTCAGGTATGTAACCAACCATAATATTAAATGAGTATCTGTACTGTTGTTCTAAGGTCTTGATTAGGTTTGAGAAACATGTTTTAGTTAAAATAATAAATATATTGAACTATATTAATCATTGTTATTCCTTTTTATCTGAATTATTGTTATTATTACTTGTGTATATGTGGTGCTGGGGATTGAATCCAGGGCCTCAAGAGTGCTAGGCAAACTCTCCACCACTGAGCTATTCCTGCAGCCCTAATCTAAATTGTTTTGATCATGAAAGTGGTGATATTTCTTTCTTTCTTAGAGAAGTTCTCCTTATATTGCCCAGGCTGGTTTAAGATCCTCCTGCCTGCATCTCCTAGGAGTAGTGGGATTATAGACACATGCCACCACATCTGGTCCCAAAGTGGTTGTCTTGTTCTGTGTATTTCTTTTGGTTTACTCATGAATTTAAACATTTTTTCTTTTTTCTATTTTCCATGGTTTTTGCTCATTTTTTCTTAAGACACTTTTTTTTCCTTATTGATTTGGATAATTTTTTATATGTAAAAGTAACATATATTGAAAATATTTTTCAAGTTTACTTTTTTCATGTTGTGAATAGCATATATTAATTTAAATATTCCATTAAAACAGATTTTTAGAACCTAAGTATCTACTGTGTAAAAATTAATAAACCCCAGGTTGGAGATACAGCCCAGTGGTAGGGTGCTTGCTTAGCATGCCCTGGGTTCAATCCCTAACACAACCAAAAAAGAAAAAGAAAGTAGGGATAAATCCAATGATACTTCTTTGTTTTCCTGCTGTACTGGGGGTCCAATTCAGGGCCTCCACTAACTGGGCAAGAGTACCAGTGAACCACACCCCCAGGCCTTATTTATTTAGTTAGTTTTTACAGTACTGGGGATTGAACCTCAGGGTGCTTTACCCCTGAGCCACACCCAGTTTTTCTTTTCTCTAATAAATAAAATAGTAAGACAGGGTCTCATGAAGTTGCTGAGGCTGGTCTTGAACTTGCTGTCCTGCCTCAGCCTGCCAAGCAGCTGGAATTACAGGTGTGCACCATAGTGCCTGATTATATTTTCATATTCTTAGCAATGTCTTTTTTTAAAATATATTTTTAGTTGTCAGTGGACCTTTATTTTATTTATATGCGGTGCTGAGAATCAGATCCAGTGCCTCACACATGCTAAGCAAGCGCTCTACCACTGAGCTACAACCCCAGCTCAGCAATGTTTTTTGAAGAACAGGAAGTTTTAGTTTTGTTCAGTTTATCTTTTTTTTCTTTTTATTATTTTGTTTTGTTTTATGGCTTTGGGGATTAAACCCAGAGCTAGGCATGCACTTTACCACTGAACTACATTGCAGTTCTGTCTTTTTCTTTGATCGTTTGTGGTTTTGATTTCATAACTAATAACTTTTTACCTATTTAAAGTCATGGATAATTTTTCCTGTATTATTCTAAATATTTTAGTTGCAGCTTGTGTCTGTCTATGGTCTGTTCCAGATTGATGGTTGGGTTTGGCATGAGGTAAGAGTTGAGGTTCATTTCTTTCTAAATGGATGTCCAATTCTGGAAAAATTTCTTGAAAAATACCCCCATTGAATTTTATGTTGACATTTTTGTTGAAAATAAAATCATCACATAAGCATGGTTCTTTTTCCCTAATCTCTTGCATTCATCATTAGGTCTATCATTAATAATAAACCACAGTTTGTTTTAGTCAGCTTTTTCACTGCTGTGACTAACTGACCCAACCAGCACAACCATAGAGGAGGAAGAGTTTATTTGAGGGCTCACGATTTGAGAGGTCTTAGTCTATAGGAGTCCAGCTCCATTCTTCGGGGTTAAGGCAAGGCTGAACATCATGGCGGAAGAGTATGGCGGAAGGAAGCAGTTCACATGATCAGGAAGCAGAGAGAGAGAGCATTCCACTCGCCAGATACAAATATATACCCAAAGCCATGCCCCAATTCCCACAACCTACCACTTTATTTACCACTCAGTTAATCCCTACAGGGGATTAAATCACTGATTGGGTTAAGATTCTTACAACCCAATCATTTCTCTAAACCTTCTTGCACTGTCTCACATGGGAGCTTTTGGAGGACACCTCACTTCCAAACCATAACACTTTCCATTACTGTAGTGTCACAGGAAGTCTTATAATCAGTTTTTAAAAGTTCTCCTACTTAGTTCCTTTTCAAAATTGTTTTGGCTATTCTGGGTCCCGCATATTTTCATGTATATATTTTTAGGGGGGCAGTACTGGGGATTGAACTCAGGGGTACTCAACCACTGAGCCATATCCCCAGCCCTATTTTGTATTTCATTTAGAGACAGGGTCTCACTGAGTTGCTTAGTGCTTTGCTTTTGCTGAGTCTGGCTTTGAACTCATGATCTTCCTGCCTCAGCCTCCTGAGCCACTGGGATTACAGGCGTGCACCACTGTGCCTTGCTTTCATATACATTTTTTAAATTAGGTTTTCATTTTCTACAAGAAAGCCTGCTGGGATTATGATTTGTATTGCTTTGAGTTTATAGGTCAATCTTAGAGAATTATCATGTTGATACTGAATCTTCTTATCCAGAGGTCAGCAGACTGATCAGTGAAAGCCCAGAGAGCAAATGTTTTAGACTTTGCTGTCATATTCCAAGAACCCAAGAAGAAAAAAACAAAGGAAAAAGTGACATTTTTCACTAGAAAAGAATGATGTGGGCACTATGGTGCATGCCTGTAATCACGGAGATGCAGGAGACTGAGGCAGGGGGATTGTAAATTCAAGGCCAACCTGGGCAACTTAGTGAGACCCTGTCTGAAAATAAAGAGAACTGGAAATGTAGTTTTAGTGGAAGAGCACCCTGGGTTCAATCCCCAGTATATAAACGACATTTCTTAGGACTTTCATGTAATTAATTCATGCATTTTTATTACTTTATTTTTTATGTGTGTTTACATAGTTGCTAAGGTGTTTCTTTTTGTCTAATACTTAGGCACATCTGTCCAGTGGATGATTTCTTAATTCTCTTTCCAGTCAATCTCAAAAAGCTTCAAGCTAGTTTTCTGTAGCTTGAGAAAGTGGTGGGAAGGGAAATAAGTTGAGATAAGTGCATTAAATTCTACCAGGACTCTGTTTTCTTCTTAGATTTTTAAAAAATTTTTTAAAGATTTTTATTTATTAATGTGTATGTGGTGCTGAGGATCAAACCCAGTGCCTCACCCATGCTAGGCGAGCACTCTACTGCTGAGCCACAACCCCAGCCCCATCTTCTTAGATTTTTTTAAAAAAATATTTTATTAGTTGTTCATAGACATTTATTTATTTATTTGTTTATTTATTTATTTATTTATGGTGCTGAGAATCGAACCCAGTGCTTCACACATGCTAGGCAAGTGCTCTACCACTGAGCCAAACCCCAGCCCTCTTCTTAGATTTTTGTTAACTCTCTTAGGAAGATTCTCATCACCTGTGCTGAAAACTATTCCATTCCAGGCTCCAGGTCATTCCCAGTTCCAGTTTAGGGCAGTCCTACAATCTTTAATTCCATACTATGTGATCAGCTCCATTACTCATTTTTCTTTCGTCCATTTTTTCTCAGCAGCTATTTCTACTTCCTTTTAACCAAAGGAAGGGAAAAGATAAGGATATATGTATAACTGGAATGTTGGTAGGAATTCTGAAGATTCTGTTAACTTCCCACTTTGATGATTAGGAGTGCTCAGATGTCTGGTGTTTTCTTCCCACTACCACCAGTCCTTCAGATTTATAATCCTTTTCTTGTTTGGCTGCTGTCCAGATTTTTTCTTTTTTGTTTCTCTTACTTTCATTCTTGTTAGCTTTTACAACTTGTTTTTTAAAATGTGTTTTGTTATGTGCCACAGGAGGAAGATTCTGTAATGTGATTGCAACTTTCCATCTTTTTTTTTTAATATTTTTTTTTAGTTGTCAATGGACCTTTATTGTTTTATTTATTTATATATGGTGCTGAGAATCGAACCCAGTGCCTCACGCATGCTAGGCAAGCGCTCCACCACTGAGCCATATCCCAGCCCCGCAACTCTCCATCTTAACTCAGACATATCTTTGAAAATCCCTAGTGCTAATTTTCTGTTTTTTCATTTGATGAACTGAACTCATGTTTCCACTAGAGCATGGACTACTTTGTTTCTCCAAAGTAGTATACTGTATTTTACCAAGTTTGTTATTAGACAAAATAAATGTAACAGTTTAATTGAGCATTAAAAGAGTCATGTATCCAGCTTCACTCAACAGTGAAAGAGGTATAGAGCTGTGCTCCAGAGGCATGGGCAGTGAGCTCTAATAGGTTGAATGTGGAAGTAAAGAAATTACTTGATTGGCTATGGCTAGCTGTTTGCCCTATTTCTGTATGGTCCAGTGGGAGGTCTCTATAGAACCACTGACTAGTTGACTGTGTACGATTGGTTGATGCCTTGATTCACAAGGAATGCCTTTAAATTCAGTTTCATTTTGCCTTCTGAAATTCCCAGTGCGGAAACACCCCTGGCTAAATGGCCTCCTGCTTATATTTCTTTAACAAATTGAAACTGATTATGTATGTATTATAGTGGAAAGTTTGGAACTCTTCAACTATGACATTAATAGAAAACAGCTCCGTATTCTGCCCAGCTGTTGTACATGATCCTGTAGCTTTGGAATTTATAGAGAAACAAAATTAGAACCAAATTTAATAATCCTAGTGACTACAGAAAAGATGGAATACCATTACTTAGGGGAAGTTGTTTGACTTCTTCTTGTTAATTTCCCACAAAGCAGCTAACTATGGAGGTAATGGGTGTCTATTAAGGAATGTAATTGGACCAACTAACTTCTTTCTTACTTAGTGTATATTTTGATGTAGACTATCCTTATTCCTCATCCCTCACCTTAACTGAAAAGTTTTCCACAGCTACAGGGTATACCTGATATATTCATGCTTCATACGTCACTGATTTTGCTACCTAGATAATAAATTCAAACATCAAAAAGGGTTAGGTTGTTTAAAATCACTGAAACTATGTGCAGTGGTACACGCCTATATTCCCAGCTACCCAGGAGGTTGAGAATCACTTGAGGCCTCACTAAATTGCTGAGGCTTGCTTTGAACTCATGATCTTCCTGCCTCAGCCTCCCAAACTGCTGGGATTACAGGCATGTGTCAGTGCACCTGGACCGAGAGCTATTTTATATGTATTGTTATAAGTTCTTCCTCATGTTATTACAATTTTATAATTATAATTTTGTGACTATATAATATTCCACTGTATATATAATCTTCAGCTTTATAACTATGAATGTGATCTTGATTGGTTAGTTTATAACTTTGCAAACTTATGACTAGGCAGATATCATATCCCATAATCTGATGACAGTATTTCTTTTTTTTAATTGTAGATGAACACAATATCTTTATTTTATTTTTATGTGGCGCTGAGGATTGAACCCAGTGCCTCACGCATGTGAGGCAAGCGCTCTGCCACTGAGCCACAATCCCAGCTAGTATTTCTTTTTAAATAGTAATAAATAACAAATTTTACCATCTTCGCCACTTTTAGGGGTCTAGTTTAGTAGTGTTAAGTGTATTTGTGTTGTTGTACATCATCAGTATTGACAGGAGTGTTTATGGTAAAATGCACCAGGTAATAATTTTGACTGTTTTATTAAAGAACTTTACCCTTAAGATATAAAGATCCATCAACATAAGAATTCATCTTTTTTTAAAAAGTATTGCTGCCAGGCATGGTGGCCCATGCCTATAATCCCAACTATTTGGGAAGCTGAAGCAGGAAGGTCACAAGTTCTAGGCCAGCCTCACGATTTAGCAAGACCATCTCTACCTAAAAAGGATTGGGGATGTAGCTCAGTGATAGAGCACTTGTCTGGTAAGCGTGAGGCCTTGGTTCAGTCTCCAGCACCACAAATAAAGTATTGTAACTATTAAGTGAATGTATTATAAATTAAATGCAAAGTTAATTTATGTAACACATTTTATAAAATATTTTGTGCAATATTTTAGATACCACTGTTTGGAATCATGTCATCAGATTCTGCAGATCCTTTCTACTGGATGAGAGTTATTCTTGCATCCAATAGAGGTATGTAGTTCTTTTCTTTTTATCTTTAGATTACTAGTAACATCAAATATTTATACACATGTGCATTAACAATTATTTTTCAATGTTTACAGGGAGGGAGAGGATATGAGAACAGAAATTCATGGCCTAGGAGAAGAAACCAACATGTAAATAGTGACACCACCATGTATTTGTTGTAAAAGAGAGAAATCTGTCTTTGGGTTTTTCACAGTCTAGAAACCTCTGATCTGCAGTGTCAGAGAGGAGATGATGCATTTGAATTGGAGTTTAGTCTTTGGACCAGTAAGAGAAAGTCTGAGCTAAAGCCCACAAACATAAGACAGCATGATGTAATATGGGAAATGGTGGGTGGTGGATGCTGGTCAGTGAGGCTAATGAGGTAGGTAGGCCCTGGATCATGAGATTTCTTGCATTTCAGGAATAATGATTGCCTTTTTTTTTCCAAGTACTTGTTTAAATAGCCAGTAGATATGTTTCAGAATATAAAATTAATATTGTTTTTTAAAGTAATATTACTAATAATAATTTATTAATTATTATTATTATTATTATTACAGTATGGGGATTGAACTTGGGACACTCCACCACTGAGCTATATCCCTAATCCTTTTTATTTTTTATTTTGAGATGGCACCTCACTAAGTTGCCCAAACTGGTCTCAAACTTGTGATCTTCCTGCCTTAGCCTCCTGAGTTGCTAGGATTATAGGCATGTGTCACCACACCTAGCCAGTTTATTAGTTTTTAAAAGCACCAACTTTTTTTGTTTAATTTTGGAGTACTGGGACTTTTGCCCATGGTCTTGTGCATGCTAGGCAAGCACTCTGAACCTCTTTAAAAAATTATTTTTTAGTTGTAGATGGACACAATACCTTTTTTTTTCCTTCAGTTTTTATGTGGTGCTGAGGATTGAACCCAGTGCCTCACATGTGCTACACAAGTGCTCAACCACCGAGCTACACCCCAAGCCCACATCCCAGCCTTTTAAAATTTATTTTTGAGACAGGCTCTTGCTAAGTTGCCCCAACTGACCTTAAACTTGGAATTCTCCTGTCTCAGCCTCCGGAGTAGTTGGCATGATAGGTGTGTGCCATTGTGCCCAGCTTAAATCCATTGACATTTATATACAGATTTATATGAAGCTGAAGATGAAAGTTGTACTTGTGAGAGAGAGCTCCTGGGAAGTTTGATAGGTTGGCAAATGTTAATCTAGATTTTTTTGTGTATTCCTTCACATATATGAATCTATATATACTTAAAAAAATATGATACACTATGTATAATGTTTTGCTACTTGCTTTAATATCTCAGGTGAGAGATTTCATTCAGTGGCCATGTACTATTGCATTATAAGGATAGGCTATGATTTATTTAATCAGTAATTATTTATTAATTATTATTTTTACTGTGTACCAAGCTTTGTGCTAGATGCTGAGAGTAGAGAGTGAACAAGATGATGTCCCAGTAGTCAGAGTTTAAATTTTCTATTTGGGGATCTAGATTTACATGAAGCATACTGGGTGGGGACAGATGCTCTAGGAAGGTAACATTTCGACAGAGACCTGCTCTAAGTGAGAGAGAAGTCTGTGAATACTTGGGAGAAACACTCTAGGGAAGACCAAATGCATAGGCTTTGAGGTGAGAGTTTGGTTAATGTGTTCAAAGAACATTCAGGGGTCAGTGTAGCTTCAAAAAAAAAGTAGGGGAAGAATGGTAGGACAGGATGTTGCAGATGTGTCTAAGAGTCAGATCGTGAAGGGCTTGGAGACTGTAGTAAGGAGTGTGTTTTATGTGTTACAGGAAACTTTTGGGGCCTCTCATCATGCATTTAGTTTATTCTTCCCCCTAGTTTTATATGATAAACAGTGCTACAGTGAAGAATCTCATGCTTCTGTAACTTTATTTAATTTGTTTATAATGTAGGAGATCTAAATCAAGGCCTCATGCATGTTAAGCAAGTGCTCTACTACTGAGCTACGCTGCTAGTCCTGTAATTTTTTTGGTTTTGTTTTGGTACTGGGGCTTGAACCTAAAGGCATTCAACCACTGAGCCACATCCAGACTTTTTTATTTTTTATTTTATTTATTTATTTATTTTAAAAATATTTTTTAGTTGTCAATGGACCTTTATTTTATTTATTTCTATGTGGTGCTGAGAATTGAACCCAGTGCCTCACGCATGCTAGGCAAGTGCTCTACCACTGAGCCACACCCCGGCCCTTTTATTTTTTATTTTGAGACAAGGTCTCACTGAGTTTCTCAGGGCCTTGCTAAGTTGCTGAGGCTGGCTTTTGAACTTGCGATCCTCCTGCCTCAGCCTCCTGAGCTGCTGGGATTATAGGTGTGTACCACCATGCCCAACATACCTGTAATTTTTTAGCAGAGTTAATTTCTAAAAAGGAAAACTGTTTGAGCATAAGCTATGTACACTTATCAGTAGATAAATTGTCTTCCAGAAGGTCGGGACTGGGGATGTAGTCCAGTGGTAGAGCATTTTCCTAGCACATGTGAGTTTCTGGGTTCATTCCCCAGTACCACCACACCCCTGACACACACAAAAGTTATACTGTTTTACACTCTTACCAACAATATGTGATAATTACCAATTCTTTTCCAACAGTGGATATTATTAGTCTGTCAATCAGACCAGGTGAAAAGTGTCATCTGTTTTTTATATATTTATATTGGTGAGCTTGAACATTATTTTTGAATATTTGTATTTCTTCAGTGGTGTTTAAATTTTTTTGTTATAAATAATAACAAATTACTGACTAGTTTAAACACCAAAAATGGAGCTTATTGAAAGGAAATGATTCTTTATTGGAATCCAAAGCCAGGATTTTAGACCTCAGCAGCAGGGACTTAAAAGGACTTGAAAGCCTTTTCCTTGTGATTCAATTTCAAATTGCTTCCTGATTCTTTGTTTCCTAGTTCAGAATATCAAATTACCAGGACTTATGGGGGGTTTTAATAACTTCAGTTAGTGTTTCAGGGACAGCATAGGACAGTACAGATCTGGGTGCTGGAGTTCTACTCCTATATTGTCAGTGTTTTCATTGGGAGCGGCCATACCATGTATCTGCAATTTCCTTTTCCTTTTTTTTTTTTTAAACTGGAAATTGAACCCAGGGGCCCTTTACCACTGAGGTACATCTCCAGTTCTTTTTATTTTTTTATTTTGAGACAGGGTCTTGCTAAGTTTCTTAGGGCCTCACTAAATTGTTGAGGCTGGCTTTGAACTTGTGATCCTCCTGCCTCAGTCTCCTGAGTCACTGAGATTACAGGTGTGTGCCACTGTGCCCAGTGTCTGTTTCCTTTTTAAAATTGGTTTGTTCACTTTTTAATTGATTTGTGTGAGCTCTTTGCCTATTAGAGATATGAACTCTTTGTCATATTTGTGTTTGGATATTTTCTTTTAACTGTGTGACTGTCTTTTGCCACATGGAAGATTTTATAGTTGTATATAATCATAGCTTCCATCTTTTTCTTTCGATGATGCTGGGAATAGAACCCATGCCCTCACACTGGTTAGGCAAGTGCTCTACCACTGAACTACATCCCCAGCCCTTTCCATCTTTTTCTTTGTGGTTTCTAGGATTTTTTGCATGCTTAAAAAGGCCTTTTCTTTTCTGTATTATGAGCATACTCACTCGTATTTCCATCTGGTACTTTTGTTGTTTATTTTTTGTATTTAAGTTTTCCATATATCCAGCATTTATTCTGATATAGGTCATGAGATAAGGAATCTAGGTTTAAGTGTCTGTAAATGACCATTTGCCAAGGTCTTTTTGTCGTCTTCTCTCTGCTGATTTGAAGTGCCCTATTTCCTGTATGAGATTTTCATAAAAGCTTGATTTGGTCTCTTTCTAGGATAGATCTACTTGACAGTTATGTATAAACTTTGGTGATTTGACTTGAAAAGTTCTCTCTCTGTCTCTCTTTTTCTCTAAGCCTTTAACAATGAAAAGTATTTTTGTTGAGGTAGCTAATAGGACATCAAGAATTACCCTCTAAAATAAAATTAATTAAAAAATCTTCTTTAATAGAATATTTTTTCCTATTAGGGGACACTTTTCAGCATTTATAAAAACCAGGATTTAAGGGAGTGATGTGACAGGATGCCCCATGAATACCTAAGTCATGACCATGTGAACTACTTATTCTGCATATATCCTTGCACAGTTGGCATATTTAGTTTTATTATTTTTCACTATAAGTGCAATACATATTTTTTGTAAAGAAAAGTTTAGGAAATACAAGAGGGAAAATCTTTCATAATCCCACTGGGATGAAGAGCAAAAATAAACATCTAAATGACCAGATTAAAATAATGAGTTAATTTATCACTTAAATGGATTCAAACCATACTTACTATTTTCTAATTTTTTTCTAACCGCTATTATATCATGAACATTATTTATGTCACTAAATATTCTGCATGGTTTTAGGTTACTTCCTATATAATTTAAAATTTTGCCTTAGAAGAGTTACAAAATATTTTTCACTATCATCTTCTATTAACTTGGTTTGTAATTTTGGGGCTTGTTATGTAGTTTTTGTTTTGCATTATAATAAAAGCTTTAAGTTTTAAAAGTAATGACTTGAACAGAAATTTTTTTTTTTTTTGGTACTGGAGATTGAACCCAGGGGCACTCAACCACTGAGCCACATCCCCAGCCCTATTTTGTGTTTTATGTAGACAGGGTCTCACTGAGTTGCTTAGTGCCTTGCCATTACTGAAGCTGGCTTTGAACTTGCGATTCTCCTGTGTCAGCCTCCCTAAGTGCTGGGATTATAGGC
>PVHX01024211.1:0-24418 GCA_004024805.1 Geosciurus inauris
TCAAGCCTGTAATCCCAGCACTTAGGGAGGCTGAGACAGGAGGATCGCGAGTTCAAAGCCAGCCTCAGCAACGGCGAGGCACTAAGCAACTCAGTGAGACCCTGTCTCTACATAAAACACAAAATAGGGCTGGGGATGTGGCTCAGTGGTCAAGTACCCCTGAGTTCAATCCCTGGTGCCAAAAAAAAAAAAAAAAAAATCCTCCTCAACTTGAAAACTGCAACTTACATCACTCTGAATGATGAGGATCTGAAAGCTTTCCCACTAAGATATGAACAAGGTAATGGCCCCCCTCACACCACTGCTTTCCACCTTGTACTGAAAGCACCAGCTAACACTATGGGACAAGAATTAAATAAGACACACAGATGTGGAAGAGGGGCATGGAAATATATTTGTCCACAGTTCTCTGTTGTCTGTATAGAGATTATAAAAGAATTGGCCAAGAATATTGATGGAAATAACAATCATTTACAAAGCTTTATATAGATGAAGTGAAAATGAGTCTCTAATAATAATTATGCCTGTGTGTCCCACTAAACTTAAACATGTAAAGACTAATTTTTAAAAAAATGTTACTAAAGAGCTCAGTTCAGTAGCACACACCAGTAACCCCAATAACTCAGGAGGCTGAGGCAGAAAGACCACAATTTTGAGGTTAGTTTTGGCAACTGAGTGAGATCCTGTTTCAAAATAAAAAGAGCTGGATTGTAGCTCTGTGGTACAGTATTCATATGTTGAATACCCAGCACTGAAGAATAAAATGTTACTAAGGGTAAAATTTTAAGAGTCACTAAAATTTTATTTATATTGTAGACTTCCATTTAGCAATGGCCTCATCATAATTTTCCACAAGCATTGTACCCATCATCCTAAAATAGCACATAGGAGGCACAGATGCTTTACCACAATGAGTAACATGTCCAAATTAAATCAAAATTTTGACAGTTACAAATTAGCTTGATAAAATGAGAATCCAGACTCTAAGCTAAAATAGATAACTGGTATTTCAATGTAAATTGAAACAAAATATTCAGTGATTGAAACATAGTACAGAAAACTTTATTAACAAAAGGTGATGATCACAACTCTGTTTGACATCCCAATTTTGCCTGTTCATTCTGTTATTGCCAGAATATATGGCTCCTCATGGCAGCTAGAACAATTGTCATGCTGTATCTCATCCATTAAGACCCTCATACACAGAACTCAATATTATTAACAACACTGATCCATTTAATGAAAAACGAGAACATATCTGTGTCACAGATTTGGTTAATATGTTTTGTTAAGTTCCTGTTTCAATAGCCTCATCTCAGTGGCCTTTACCTCAAAAAATATATTACACTTCTTATGGGTTACACATTAGGTAACAACATCTTTGCATGCCACAAAATTTTTCCATAAGGAGTACACATAGGACATTATCCTGATGACATCATCCTCAAATGAACTACTTTTTTTAAAAATATTTATTTTTTAGTTGTAGGTGGACACAGTAGCTTTATTTTATTTTTACGTGGTGCTGAGGATCAAACCCAGTGCCTCACGCATGCTAGGCGAACACACTACCACTGCGCCATAACCCCAGCCCCTCAAATGAACTACTTTTGTCATGCTCATCCAAAACATAAAAGTCTGAAATCTTGTGAGCCTGGTGGCACATAATTTTCCCATTGACTCCCATAATACCAATGACTCAAAAGGTGGATGCAGAAGTATTTCAAGTTGGAAGCCAGTGTGGGCAACTTAGCAGAACCCTGTCCCCAGATAAAAAATAATAAAAAACAACTGTGTTTGTGACTCGGTGTTACTGTGCTTCTGGGTTTAATCTCCATTGGCAAGAAAAAAATCTAAATACATTTATATCTTTTGGGGCATAGAGTCTTTTTTTTTTTAATTTTTTTTAGTTGTGGATGGACACAATGTCTTTATTTTATTGCTCTGTATGTGGTGCTGAGAATTGAACCCAGGGCCTCACGCATGCAAGGCAAGCGCTCCACCGCTGAGCTACAATCCCAGCCCGGGGCATAGAGTCTTAAAGGACAATAAAATAAACCTGTCAGCTCCCTTACAGGTCCCAGAGAGCTGGTTTACCTGAAAGATATAATTATTTTCAAATTCCAGTCTAGGAAGTGGACACTGAAATAAATCTTTCTCTTGATCCAGGCTTTAATCTCTAAATGTAAGATGGCTTTGCAGTCTCAGACTTGACATCAGCTGGAAATATTTCTGCATTACTTTTTCATTTATTTGAAAGGGGTGCCTTGCCTTCATTCATACAAAACTTCACCAGCTACGAATCTTCTTAGTAATGTTCCCTCTATCTTTAATTTCTTTTATGTTCACATTTCAAAAGACCTGAAGACCAGGTCCAGTGTTCATACTGTCCCTGACTCATTAACCACAGATGGATCCATAGGCCAGGCATCATACATCTATGTAAGACCCATTTGAGCCTCAATTCCACAACTCCAAATTTCTTCCTGAATATTCAGTTTAAAAGAAGTGGATAATCATTCTAGACTCTTTCTCTCATCCTGCACAGGAAAATAAAATCAGCACTCTAAGGCCATTCCCACAGGCAGTGTGTATTACCAGAAATGGAGACAGCAAAGCTCACTCAGCAAATAAAAATTGCATATGGAGATGATAAATTCAACATCATAGCCTAAGATGAGAAAATCAATCTCTCTGTGGTAATAACACATGCTGGAGGACTATTGACATCAAACACAAAGCCATTCAGTATAATAAATAGAATTTTTTCTGCCATATTCTCTCTTTTAGGATTGCTACTTTACAGTTGCCCTTTCTCTTACACAGGATGTACACATCAAGTGTTAAAAGGTACAATACATTCTACAGCTGAGCACCACATTCTGTAAATGAACAGGCAAAGAAATTATACTGAATATTAGAATCTAGCAGTGTATAAATATATATACACTGTATATATACATATATATACATATATATATACAATCTAGCAGTGTATATATATATATATATATATAGCGAAAAGTGACTAAAATGGGTTCAAATTGATTAACTCTGTTTAATCACATCTAATATTTATATTATATGATTCAATACATCTCTGCAATACCATTGTACAAAATGTATTAACATCAAAGAATACAAACAAAATTAAAATAGCAAACAAAACCTATAATAGTTTTGTTTTCTTTGTACAGGAAAATACTTTTGAAGTATGCACATAACTGTCCATTTTTTTTAAAGAAAATCTGTTAGCAAAGTTCTCCACCTCCAGATAAATCACACATAACATTACTAAGCATACCCCAAAAAGTGTACAATATGCACACTTGGAAAATACAAAATTAAAAAAAGTGTAAGCAACAGGTGAGCTTCATATATGTAAGAATTAGAAGAGAAGTCCCATTTTTAGCGTTGTATAAAGAACTGTCTTTTGATGCAAAGTTCATGAATTGTCCTCCTGCTGGGACCACCATTTACAAAAACGAAAACAAAACACACACACACACATTTTTGAAACAAGATTACAGAGCAAGACAGAGCATCTTAGCAACGTCATTCTATTAAAGTTTTTTTAAAATTTGTAGTCTTTTATTAAAACATGTTCCACCCCATGCCGTGGTGCATGCCTGTAATCCCAGCACTTTGGGAGACTGAGACAGGAGAATTGTGAGTTCAAAGCCAGCCTCAGCAATGATGAGGTGCTAAGCAACTCAGTGAGTCCCTGTCCCTAAATAAAACACAAAATAAGGCTGGGGATGTGGCCCAGTGGTGGAGTAACCATGAGTTCAATCCCTGGTAACATGTCTCTTAGATGTGTAGGATTCATTATTAAAATTCTTCCTAGAAATAATATATAAAGGAGAGGCATATTTATTCCAAATTGCACTCCTGGAAGATGTTTCTTGCGGTTGAGAAGGGGCTTCTTTCTCTTTGCTAGTTGTTTTTGGCCTTTGCATGTGATAAGACCTTAGGTTTCAGGTTAGTTGAGCAAACTTCTTATTAAAACCATCAAGGGGACACCCATAGGGCCTGTCTCCAAAACTGATTCGCACATGTGTGGGCAAATAGAAGTCCAGTGAAAAGCGTTTCCTGCCGCCTTTGAAAACGTGCACTGAGGACCACAGGGTGACAGAGAACTCGCCCTCCAGTGTCTCGATCTGCACGTGCTTCTGCTGCCACTTGTGGTGGCCATGGTCTGCACCACTGCAGCCCCGCTGCCTGGTCCAGTGGTCCAGGGAACTCTTTTTTTTTTTTTTTTATTTTTCAGTTGTCAATGGTCCTTTATTTCATTTATTTATATGCGGTGCTGAGAATCGTACCCAGTGCCTCTCACATGCTAGGCAAATGCTCTGCACTGAGCCACGCCCCAGCCCCCAGGGAACTCTTTTTGCCGCTCCTCTTGCCGCTGCCTTCTTTATGCAGCTGCAGTCGGTCGCTCTTGCCCACAGCCGCCACGGTGACCAGCATCTATGTGCCTGGGCAGTTGTCGTCCTGCTGGCCTGCGCGGGCACCAGGATGAGGATCTGGCCCTCAAAGCGATCCTCCTCCCGCAGTCCTTCCGCTCTGAGTTGTTGCCGGCCACCACCTCCTTGCAGGTCTACACCAGGATTATCTCCTGGTGGTGGTGCACCTGGGTCAGGTCCTTGGTGACCAGCGGCTGCAATGCAATCAGGTGCGGGTGGTGGTGGCCATCGTGCCCCTGGCCTCCCACGCCGCCGTGGTGGCGCCACGGCCCAGTTGTCCTAGTCGTCTTCCTCCTCTCCCACCATTGTGGTCTCCATGGTCTCCACCAGGATGGTACCCACCTGGGTCTTGGTCAGCTCCACTATCTCCACCAGCATCTAGGAGCTGTCCATGTCAATGTAGAGGGTGTCGCCCTAGGCCACGGCTGAGGACATCGCCACCACTGCAGCCTGGGCTCCTAGACTGTGGGCGGGCTGTGGGGAAAAGGGTGACCCCAGTGGCCACGAAGACTGGGCTTCCCGGCCTCCCTTGGTAGGTCCGCCCTGCGCTCCCTGGGCCAGCTCATCCCTCTCCCCGCCACCTTGTGCTGGGCCTCAGCTTCAGGCCCTGGCTGCGCCTCCTCAGCCGTCAGGTGCCCTTCCTCATAGGCCTCCGTGTCTTTTCACACAATACCAGGGCTTCAATGGGAGCCTGCCAGCATTCTTGAGTTTGTGACTTAAGGTCTGGGTGCTGACATTGCTTTGTAATGCACAGGTTCATGCCTTGCAAGTGCCATTGTTTGGATCCAGCCGCTGCAAGTGGCAGGAAGTGAGTAGAATATTGACTTTAAGGAGTGATTTTAGCACCAGCTCTAGTCCCTGGGCACGTTTAGTGGGATGGGAGGAGAGGGCCAGACAGGAATTTGGTGAAAGCCTCTGGTGTGTAGTTGTGGTACCATGCCCAGAGAAGGAAGATGGAGAAGTTGTGGAGAGTTTGGAGGCTCCTTGGGTGAAGGAGGAGAAGGAGAAGGGCTATGATGGGCCAGAAGGACCTGAGCAGTAGAGCAGGTGGAACAAAGATTGGGGAGAGAGTGGAGGTCCCAGAAAGCCTGCACATAAGAGACCTCTGACTGCTTATCTGTCTGGTGACAAAAGTTGCCTGATTCCATGACGATGTTAAAATCAAATGTTCCCTCAGGAGGCCATTTTGAGCCTTGTCCAGAGTATGTTGGGGCCAGATCTCAGTTGAACAAAAGAGCATTCTTTTACAGTGAAGATTATGGCTGAATCCCAGTTTGGAAAAATTAATGTAGAGACAACCCAGAGGAGTTTGGAGGTCTAAAGAGGACCCAGTATTCCCCATGACTCAACAGACATGTCAAGGAGTGAACAAGATCAGAAAGAGGCATCCCAAGTTCTGATCGTGATCACCCAATTCAGGATGGTGGGTGGGCCGGAGCCTGGGATGTCTCCACAGGCCACGGGGACCCAAATGGAATGGGTGGGTGGACCAGAGCCTGGGATGTCTCCACAGGTCCCTAGGACCCAAAAAGAACTGTTGGTGATCTGGCGTGTGCACACGACTTACAGACAGATCCCCCAGAGGAGAGTATATCTGGAGAGCCAAGGGGAAATGGAGGTAACTTACTCCACGTTTGTCAGTCTGGATGAGGAGAGGAGAGGCGCAGATGGTCCTTGGTTCAAAAAGGGAGGAAGTGGGGACCTCTCCCCAAGGGGAGATCAACACACCCTCCCCCAGTTTTGGCACCAAATGTAAGGTCAGATTGGCAGTAAAGACCATGACCACTAGCCAAAAAAGTAAAAGCATGGCTTTATTGGGGACCACTCTCAGGCGAGGTTCACCAGTTCACCAGTGTGGGCCTGGGAAGTTGTGCCCAATACTGGGAGAGGCCATTTTTATGGGCAGGTTGAGGGGAGGGGGATTCTTACAAAGATGTAGGAGCACTCTCCATAATTTCAACCCCTCCCTTCCATCTTTCCCCATTCTATGCTAATAGACTGTTCTCTTGCCAGAATGCACCCCTTTGTTTCTGACCTTTGGATTTGATTGGTCCAAGAGTGTATTTAAGCTTCTATACTTTCTGGAATAAATGGTGTTTTCTGCTCCTCACCCCAGTGTTCCTGTTTCTCGCTCTGGGTGTTTCTGCATCTCACTGGGACAGAGCAGATTTTTACCTACACCCCGGGGCCTGGGGAGATTGGCTCTGCGAATCACCACCACCATCCAGAGAGACCCCAGAGAGACCCTATATCATCTTCCCTAGGGACCCTCTCTGTCTCTGTGGACCCCCAACTCGTCGGGAAGGCCTCCATGGCTCCCTCACCCCCCGTTTTAAAGCGATAACTGGCAACCCCAGATGGGATGGGCTTCTCGACTCCTCCTCAGTCAGTCAGTAAGAATTTGTGACGATTCCTCTGTTTGTCTTGCTGGTGAAGGTAACACCAGCCTGTTTTGTTATTGTCTTCTATGTTTGTCTTCATGTGATAAAGTTAGATCAGGGAACTTCTACTTCCTAACTTGTCCACCAGTCGCAAAGGGTCTGATCCAGCCCAGTGACTCTAACCCTAGTTTTAAACATCTTCTTGTTCTTATCTCTCCCACTGTTCCTCCTACTTTCGGGAGACTTTCCTCTTTCTTCGACTGTCTATCCACCTACAGTGGGCTGGTCCCACCTTCTCCCCAGCCCTCATCTTCCCACTCCTCGGAGGCCCCCCCAGCCCACCTCCCTCCTTCTCCAGAGGCCCCCCACACCCATGGCCAGGTAAGCCTTCTGCATCTCGGATTGGTGTTGCCCTGTGGCGCCTTTGCTTGCCAAGCTTGCCTTCTCCCAAAGTGCAAGCCCCACCCCAGGAGCCCACAGCCCCTCCCTCGCAGTGAGCTGCAGCACTTCCAAGCTCCTGCGCAGAGAGCACTGCTCTGAGGGACCCAGTTCCCCTGCAAGTCGCTAGGCAAGAGTAAAACAAACCACTTTTGCAGCAGCTCTGCCCGTCAGCCACAGCAGCACCCTGGTTCCAAGCAGCATCAATCCCACCCATCCTGCAGCAGCCCCATGCCTGCTACATTGCACACTCCCCTGGCTGCCCCGTGACCCTGAGTGGCCCCGCCTAGCCTGTGCAGACCCCCGCCCCCGCCGCAACCCGCCGGCACAAGCCGAGATCGGGCAGGTACCACGGCTCTACACGCTAGCCTTGGTGGCTCCACCCACACGGGCCACAGTCACTAGCATCAGAGGCGGCTCTGCCCCTGCCTGCCCCCAACTTGGGAGTTACTTTGTTTTTGGACTGACGCTGACAATGTAAAAGCACAGGCCGGCCACCAAAAACTGTTCCAAATTCTTAAAGTGACTGTGCCCTTGCCAGAGTGCTGCGCAGCCCCGCCCACTGACAGCCCCTGTGCCTGCCGGCTGCAGAGCGCAGCTCCGCCCACTTAAACTCTCTCTCCGTGGAGAGCTGCTTGCTGCCGGGAACCTTCCTAGGGAAAACTGAACAAAAGCACTGCAATAAAACTGTCCTGCGCAAAATAATTTTTTTTTCTGCTCACGGAGATAAAAGAAAATTCCCAGGCGTGCTGTGCTGGCACCTCCTCCTGCCAAGGCCACACCCCCTGCCTCCCGCAGGCGGGCCAGAGTCCCCCGCTGCATTCCTTGCACAAACATAGAGTGCAACCAGACAAACTTTCCCAGATGCCACATACACAGCCCACGTCCCGGCTGCCATCTAAGTATTACTGTCTGCTTTCACTTTTAAAATCTCTGCCACACTTCTCCAACATGGGAAATCTAGTCTCCTTGGTCCTCTCCTCCTTCATGGAACACCCTTCTCCTGTAAACCCCCCTCCCTCTAACTCCCCTCCTATTTGCTCCGCCCTGCCTTCAGCGCCCCCTGCAGTCACTCCTCCTCCTCCTTACTTTGCTTCTTCTGCCTGTGACCCACTCACTCATCTCTCTCCTTCCAACCCTTTTCACCTGACCTCACCCACTGCCCACCCAGCCACCCACCCAGCTGCTCACCATGCCACCAACTCAGCCACCCACGCTTACATGGTTAATCTTCAGACAGATGCCAATGTACGTCCCTGTATCCCCACTCTGGTCCCTGAGCTTACTCAGCTATGCAAGGCCTGTCAAGATGCTGGCCCTTCCTCTCCCTCTCCCTTTTTTCTACAACTTCTAGAGTCCTGGTCCTCCTCTCTCCAAACTCCCTTTGATTGGTTTTTCCTTCTCAAGGCAGTTCTTTCTACTTCCCAATACCTTCAGTGGAAGACTTCTTACCTAGAACTTGTAGAAGAATGGGTTCATCACAATATAACACAAGGTCTTAATTTTTCCATGGATATGCTATCTCGCAGGGGTGACTTTATGGCCCCCCATTCTCAGGCACTTGTCGGTTATCTTATTTACTTTGAGCAAGTCAAGGACCATGCCCTTAGAGCCCTTCATAATTTGAGCCCTCCCACTCCTCAGGAAATTTTCAGAAACCTTATTCAACATCCTGATGAATGGTTTTCTGATTTCTTGGCTCGTGTCATCCAGGCTGTTGAAAAGAAAGTAGAGTATGGCCCAGGCCAGCATGCCCTCATTCAGCAACTGGCCTGGGAAGGTGCTAATTCCACTTTTAGAGTGGCAATAGCCCCAGTAAGACATGAGGAACTTGATAAATGGGTTTCTGCCACTAAGGATTTTTCCACCCCGACTCAATTTCAGCCCTCTCAGCTGCTCTCAAGTCCTGCTTGACTTCCAAAATTCCCTCAGACTTCATGGGCCACTCTCAAGCCCTTATCTGTTGGGGATGCAACAAACCTGGGCATATAGTCCACAACTGTCCCTCTAATCAGTCACCTGAGTTATAAAGGAAGCCCTGCACCCCATACCCTCATTGAAAAAAGGGGTATCATTGGGCCCGAGACTGCCACTCCAATCCTTTAAACTCCAACAGGGTCAACCCTCAGCCCCATTAAAGAAGAGGGCCCCTATCACTAGGGTCAATTGGACAGTACCTTTGCTTCCCACAAAACCTAGCATGACCATTTATCTAGATGAAAAACCCATTAAAGGTCTCATCGACACTGGAGCTGATATCACTATTATTGACACTGGAACTGCCTCCTTGTTTCCTTCCTGGAAACTCACCAGCGGGCCTAACATCCTTGGCATTGGTGGATTCACACCCCTCATAGAGTAACTTCACAGGTGACATGGAAGAACCCTGATGGCAACTCCAGATGTATACACCCTCTTATAGCTGATGTTCCCAACATGCTTTGGGGATGAGATTTACTTTCAAAAATGGATGTAGTCCTTATCACAGATGACAAGGCTCCTCATAATGAGTTACTAGTGCATGACAAGGTAAGCCTCTCTGGGAGGAACCCCCAATTCTAATGGCCACTGCCCCCCTGTCAGATCTCATCCACCTCAGCTGGGTGGACATCTCACCCTGCTAGGTGGAGCAGTGGCCTATTCTTGAGCCTAAACTTTCAGCATTAAAGAACCTTGTCCATGAGCAACTAGCTTTAGGTCATGTTGAGCGTTCAACTAGCCCTCATAATTCTCCCATTTTTGTCATTCAAAAAAACTCAGGCAAATGGAGATTATTACAGGACCTTAGACATATCAACAAGAAAATAGAAAAAATGGGCACATGTCAAGGTGGCCTTCCTTTTCCCTCAGCCATCCTGATAGATCACTATATTGCTATCATTGACATCAAAGATTGCTTTTTTTCCATCCCTCTTCATGAGGCAGACAGGCCTTACTTTGCCTTTTCTGTCTGGCAACAACCCTTGTGAACAATATCAATGGAAAGTCTTGGCACAAGAAATAAAAAAAACAGCCCTACCACCTGCCAAATGTTTGTGGCTAAAGCCATCACCCCCTTAAGGAGCAAAGGCTATGCTGCTCATTATACACTACTGCCCTTGCAGGTAAAAAAGCAACCCATATGATTAAAGCTCTAAAGCAAACAATGCTATTCATGGGTGCCCCATGGTCAATCAAAACAGACAATGGCTCACCCTATATTTCCCTCAGAATAAAGGAATTTTTAACTTCCTGGGGAATTTCCCATACCAAAGGGATTTCCTATAACCCTCAGGGACAAGCAATCATTGAGAGAACCAATCACACTCTAAAGGAGGTGCTTCAGAAACTTGATTCTACTGAGAAGGACCTTTCTTTGAGATTGTTGGATGTTTTATTTACCCTCAACTACCTCACTTTTGACAAACAAGGCCTCAATGCAGTAATCTGATACTGGGGTCCATTTACTTTCCCTACTCCTTTTCCCTCTGTGTGATGTAAACACCCCTTAACCCTTTAATGGAAAGGCCCAGACTCTCTGCTCACACAAAGGTGAGGCTATGCTTGTGTCTCCCACACACACACAGAGTCTAAGCCCCTTTGGATCCCAGCCAGGAATATTCATCCAAGCCTCTCTTGAGAAGACAACCTACCCGACCTGAAGTAAGAAGTCCCTTCCATGAGTTCCTAAACCAAAGCTAATGTTGTCTTTGACCCTTCTATTCTTCAAAAGATGTGGAGTAAATTATCAGCTCTGTTGGATACATCCAATTGGGTTATCATTGGGCTCAGGGTTCTAAGCCTTCTCCTGGTTCTTCTCTTTGTCAAAATAAACAAGCTCTCAGTTCATATCATTAAGGAATCACAGGAACAAAAGAAAATTCCTGCCACATGGATCGCAGCCCTCAAGAACATGTAAGAAGTTCACCCACCTCATCTTTGCCAGAGACACAAGGCTTTGCAACTTCGGCTGATCCTAACCCCTTCTATTCCAACCCCTCCCAACCCCATCACACCTTCTATTGGGAGAGAGCTCATTTTGGGGTGCGTGCATACAGGCTGGCAGCCAATGATGGGTAAGATGCTCAAAGGAGCACGACCTAAGCCAGGCACAGTCTTGTTTGCCCCTTCTCTTGTGCATGAGATGATAACCGATGATGGGTAAAATGCTCAGAGGGGCACGACCTAAGACAGATTACAGTTTTGTTAGCACCCCTCCCCCCATCATATGCAGCATGTAGGAGTCTGGAAAATCCAGCAGAATGATTCTCTCCCATGAGGAGATTATCACAGATCCCTCCAACATGCTTGCTTTTGGGCCATACAGGCCCCACTGACATTTCAAATAAAAGTAAAAAGGGGGATATGTAGGAGCACTCTCCATACCTTCCCACCCCTCCCTTCCATCTTTCCCTATTTCATGCTAATAGGCTGTGCTCTTACCAGAATGCACCACTTTGTTTCTGATCTATGGATCTGATTGGTCCAAGAGTGTATTTAAGCCTCTATACTTTCTGGAATAAATGGTTCTCACCCCGGTGTTCCTGTATCTCACTCTGGGTGTTTCTGTGTCTCACTGGGGCAGAGCAGATTTTTACCTACACCCTGGGCCCTGGGGAGATTGGCTCTGCAAATCACCACCATCATCCAGAGAGACCCCATATCATCTTCCCCGGGGACCCCTCTCCATCTCTCTGGACCCCAACTCATTGGGAAGGCCCATGTGGCCCCTCACCCCCTTTTAAAGTGATACAAAGAGGCATCTCTTTTTGGTTGGCTGAGGCCCAGTGACGGGTATGGGCCAATTTCAGAGGTCAGTGCGTTCATTGATGATTGGTTGATGTCAGAGTGGTGAGCAGTCGACCGTTTGGCATCCTCAGGAAGTCATGTCACACGCAGGTAATGTCAGATGCCCAGACCCCCTTTGTC
This sequence comes from Geosciurus inauris, assembly GCA_004024805.1. Taxonomy (NCBI): domain Eukaryota; kingdom Metazoa; phylum Chordata; class Mammalia; order Rodentia; family Sciuridae; genus Geosciurus; species Geosciurus inauris. Next base: position 12,194 of record PVHX01024211.1, read on the forward strand.
TAGCCACCATCTCTTGACTCAACATACACATATACCAAATTAGTAATTTTATATTGGTTGTATAATATTTTGGATACATTGTGTTAAATTATTGCAGTTGATTTTTCAGTTCTTTTTAATATTTAATGTGAATGTTAGAAAATCTTAAATTACACTTGCAACACATTTTATTAGTGTGGAAAGTTGTTGCCTAAGAGAGTTGTTTCCCAGTTCAAAGCTCAAGCTGCCTTCTGATAAGACCAGAAAGCAGAAAAGTTAAATAAAATCTTAAACTAAATGATATTATATCATTTATATTCATGAATTATATATATAATATATATAATATATATATTATGTGTATATATACACATAATTAACACATTTACATGACCAAGGTTGATATGATTCCAAGTTAATGCAAATATCCATGTGAATGGGCTAGATCCTACTACTCAGAGGGAATTATGCCTTAAAACTTAAAAGCAGGTTCAGTTTTTAGAACCTTAGAAGGAAAAAAAAAGACAGTGAGGTATGACTGAAATTTGAGAGATTCCAGAGGCTGAGTCACAAAGATTCCAAGTTCGAGTCCAACTGGGGCAACTTAGAAATTTAAAAAAATAAAAAGGACTGAGGATGTCACTCAGTGATAGAGTGCCCCTGAGTTTAATAACTAGTACTGCAAAAAGAAAAAGAAAGGGGAAAAATGTTGTGGACAAGAATCACCCATCAGTCTGTCTTCATTTATTCCTTGGTTGATGTAATCTACTGTCACTCAGACGTTGGCTCACTAAGCTCAGATTGAGGGGGTGCCTACCTGAAACCCAGTCCAGTAAGGGACATGAGGATGAGATCTGTGCAATCCAGCACACAACTAGTAAAGAAGGGGTGTGCTTCTGCAATCTGGTTTGGCTTTTGTCTCTGGAACCCGCCATTCTTTTGCTTTGTATCCAGACTCATTCTCCTATGCTCAGGTTTTCAGGGTGGCTCTGCCACATAGGTGCTGGGAAATCCATAGGAAGAATATTGGGCACCCTGACAGCAAGGAAATTGTGAGCATGTAATGGGCATTTGGAGGCATGGAACACTGTTTGGAATTAAAAGGAGATGCCATGGTGCAGACTGGAAATAATAGACAGGGGCTATACACGGTCATATCCAGAGTGTGACACCCTGAGCCCTGCACTGGGGCAGCTCGGCTTCCAGGGCACTCGGGCATGGTAGCAGGGTGTGGGTCTGCATCTGGGACCCTACACAACCTTTCTGATCACTGCATGGTTGCTTCTATCCCCACCTGAAGCCCCATATGGGCATCAAAATGCCAAGAGCTCAACAACTCCACTTATTATGTGGTGAAAATTGAGTGCTAATTTAATCAGAAAAGAATCCTAGCCGTGTGTGGTGTGACAGCATGAGAATAGCTGTGGTCTGTAGGGAACACCATTTCTCTGTCCTCCTGAGCTTTCTAAATATATGGAAAGCAGGATTCAAATCCAGAAGAAGTCAGTACTGCAGTCTAGCTCTACACTGGCTATGAATAATTCTCTCAATTTCCAGCTGTAGGCTTGCTTTGAACTTGTGTTTCTCCTTCTCAGCCTTCCAAAGTGCTGGGATTACAGGCATGTGCCACCATCGCTGGTTTAATTACCTCTTTCTAATGCTGTCTTACTTCCTATGATTTAAATATTGGGCTTGTTTTAATGTTTATTGAAGGCAATATTATCTATTTTAGTCAAAAGCCTGTTGATCTCTATTTAATCTAGACAATTTGTAACTGCCTAAAACTTGATTTAATTTTAAAATGTTATTCATTGTGTTAGAACATCTGTGCTTTCTGTGGGCTATGATAGGACACTGGGTTCAATGCCTATGCAAAATTAGTATGAGGTTATAGCTACAAAGAAGTCTATACAATAAATAAAAAATTAATAATTTTTGTTTTATATTTTCTAACTTAGTTTGCAATACAAGAAATTGAACTCATGCATCCTTTATCACTGAATTACATTTCACTGAATTACATTTTTGTTTTGTTTTGCGACAGAGTCTTGTTCAGTTGCCAAGGCTGATCTCAAACTTGTGCGCCTCATACTTCAGCAACCTGAGTCACTGGGATTAAAGTGTATAACACTTCACTTGGCTGTTTTGTAACATTCTTAAAAGGTGGGTTTACAACCTCACCTAATGGTGCATATGTGTAATTCTAGGGACTCAGAAGGTTGAGATAGATTAATTTTACCTTTTTATTTATCCATGGTGACTAAGATGTGGATAATTGCCTTGAAAAAGCACATAGCTTAAGCCTTAAATCGTACAAAGCAGACTCTATCTCTAGTGTATGAAGAAAAATATAAGATACATAGGTTGTGTTGCAAAATCACATGGCACTTGGTTTGTGAACAGCTGCACAGGGGGGGCTATGTGCCATATTTTGTTGTATATATATTCTAGATAACTGAAAGGATATGTGTGGTTTCAGCACATGTGACTTCTGAATTTGCAGCCACACAGCATCAGACTAATGATCTATTGCAAGAATGATGAGCTTTTTCTAGAGATGAATTTTAGTAATCCTAGGTGGGGAAGCTTGTGTTCTGGACGTATGATGTTGCAGCATATATTGTTGTGTCCTGTGGATGCAGAGCTCTTGCCTCCTTGCTAAGAGATTATTGCAATAGACTTCAGATGTGTAGGATTTATGATGAGGAATCCTGAAAGGGTAGATTGTTGGGCAGTTGCAAGATGGCTATAGTAATGCTGATTTTCTGATGCTTCCAGAAGTTTGTTTTTATTATGTATTCAAGGTAATAAACATCCTGATTTGGTGAACGTATTCAAGGTTGTATACATTTGCCCTTGAGCATATATTTGCTGTGAAATAAGTTGGCAACGTGCCTTCTTTTTCTGGCCTATATATAAAAAAGGACTATGTGTTGATGCAGGGGCCTGAGGGCTGAAGGCTGTGAATGTCTTGGGGCTATTGCCACATCTGTGTAATGCATGGCTACTAACCAAACTGTGCCTCATATCTTTCAACTGCTGAAGACCCAAAGCTTGCTTCCTGGGTCTGAGCCTCCACATAGCAATTGGCATAGTCTGCAGGATCCTTGGCAAGTGAGAGAGCCCTCAGCCCTGATAGATTAGTGGAGGTGTTTGGGGGAGTGAGAAGCATTTCTTGCCACCAAGAAGCACATGGCACTCAGTTGCCACAGTTCTATTAAAATAAACCCCTATAGATAGTTTGGATATGATGGGATGAATTCCCTGTAATTTAAAGAAGGCTTCTGATTGCATTGTGGGCCTGCATAATCCCAGTAGTTAAACTGTCAATGAAGTGTTGAAGACCAGGCCCCAGCCCATGGCCAGAGAAGGAGGTGGCAGCAGTGACATGGATGAGTTGGAGAAATAGCCTAAGGATTCGTGTGCAGATGCTAGGGCCATGGGACGAATGGTCTCTATAGCTCTGATAGCAAAAACTGATGCAACTGTATGAGAGACTGTAAAAATAAGGAAATTGCAAAGTAAACCAGAAACCTATGAAGGCAGAGTACAATCAGTGGAGGAGGATCTCTCTACTTTTAAAATATGCATCAACATTTCCTGCAAAGCTGATGGAGTCTGAGGAGGAGAAGGAGGACTAAGGCCTGCAGCCCAGTCAATGGCAATGCACAGAATGAAACAGCAGCAGCCAATGGCTCCAGGGAACAACTAGCAGGGCCGGACCAGGGATCCAAGTTCACCACATTCTACCTGGCAAGCAGAATTTTTGGACTTGGGAGAATAATTTACACTGGGGGAAAGAGAGCCCTTGGCTGCTTTTTTTTATGCCTGTAAGAGTTAAATATGATTAGCATTATGTACAGTGCCCTAAAATATATAGAGGCTGGCACTGCTCCTTACAGCAGAAGGTGTAAAATAGTCAATGCCATGAAGTGTTTAGAGGGCCCAATGAGACCCAATGTGTTGGATGATGGCAGTTCTTCCAGAGGGCTATGTTTTTGGTATGTAGCCAAAGTCATAAACACCCTGATTCAGTGTTATGCTAAAGGTCATAAACATTTGCTTGTGAGCATGCACTTACTTTAGAAAAATGTTTTCAATGTGCTTTCTTTGTCTGATGAGCATAAAAAAAGTTTAATGGAATCATTCATGGGACTGAGGACTGTGCTAGAGGCCGGCTATGGGATATTGCTGCCTTCAAATAAAAGCATCCCTAATGTACCAACAGTTGCTCACATCTTCTTTCAACTGCTGGAGCCCCAAACTTTGCTCACTATATCTGAGCCCCTCCAGAGGAACCACAGACCTGAGAACTATGTGTAATTAGAGGCTAATACAGATCTTCTGCTTTGAAGCAAGTTGCAAGGAGTATCATGTTCTTTTGTAGATATACTCCCAGATGATATTCTTATAATGGAGATTTAGTGTGTTATTTTTTTCTAGATTACTAAAATTACTTTATTTTCTGATTTCCCTCATTTTCTTATGTGGTATTTCTTCTTCTTTTTTTTGGTACTGGGGATTGAACTCAGGGGTACTTGGGCCCTGAGCTACATCCCCAGACCTATTTTGTATTTTATTTAGAGACAGGGTCTCACTGAGCTGTTGCTAAGCAACATAATGTTGCTGAGGCTGGCTTTTAATTTTTGATTCTTTCATCTCAGCCTACCGAGCTGCTGGGATAACAGGCATGTGCCACCGCACTCGGATCATATTTTTTTATTTATAAATCTCTAGTGATGCAGTTACAGTCTTCTGACAGCAGTTCCGATAGCATGCACCATTATTACCATGTCTGTGAAGAAATATATCTGTTTTCAAATTTCTCTTCTGATAAGAAATTAAAAATATATTGTTGATCATTGATTTCTTCAATTCATTTTTCAGCCACTTCCCAAATTTATTTCAAGTACATGCTAGGTTAAGAATTCTTTGCTCAAACATATTTTTCCCATTGAAGAAAAAGAGCACAAGAGAGACACAAATTCTGCTGATTATTTTTTTGTTTTGTTTTTGTAATGAGCATTTATCCCAAGGGTGCTTAAATACTAAACTATATCCTTAGCCATTTATCTATCTATCTATCTATCTATCTATCTATCTATCTATTTATTTATTTAGAGGCAAGATCTTACTAAGTTGCTAGGGCCTTCCCACATTGAGATTAGTTTTGAACATGTGATCCTCCTTCTTAAATTCTCCTTCACTCTCTTAAATTACTAGGATTATAGAGATGAACCATGACATGTTTCTAATCTCATTTTTTGAATAAATGTCTCTATATAACTTCTGAGAGAATAAGAAAAGTATGATAAATCATGTCATCTAGAGAAGGTAGGTTTTGCCTTTTGGTTCAGGTATATTTAATCCTAAATCCAGTTCAGGCTTCAGAATAATTGTGGGCCTGTCAGGTGTGGCAGCACACCCCTGTAATCCCAATAAATTGTGAGACTGAGGCAGGAAGGTTGCAAGTTTGAAAAAGTCTCAGCAAGGTAGTATGACTCTGTCCCAAAATAAAAAATAGAAGAACTGGGGATGTAGCTCAGAAATAATAATCTCCTCAGTTTAATCACCAGTACCCCCTCACACACACACACACAACTTGTGGGGTTTTAAAAATATTTCTTGAGGGCTGGGATTGTGGCTCAGTGGTAGAATGCTTGCCTCACATGCATGAGGCACCGGATTTTATCCTCAGCACCACATAAAAATAAATAAAATAAAGATACTGTGTCCATCTACAACTAAAAAAATTTTTTTTAAAAATTTCTTGACCCTGTATAGCTGTATCCACCTTATCTACTACAAAAGGCAGAATGATACTGAGTTCCAAAATATCAGCAGTTCTTTAGACTTATCTGAGCAAAGAAAGTTGGAAATGTGCTTTTAGTCTTACTCTAGCCAAATGTAGAATGTGTTTCCCAGGTTCCCAAACTTTGGATCTGGGCTCTTCTTATTTTTTATGGCTTATGTAAAGCTGAGGCTATGAAAGAATATTAGTAAGATATCTAGTCATGAAACATTTTAGAAACTTTTGCTTTTGCTTTCAGAATGTGGTCACCTCTATGAGAACAAGCCCACTTTAATTTATTTGATCATGAGATATCATGGTGAGAATAGGGTGTTTTGTTGGCAGCTAGATCACCCTCTGAACTTCTGTAACCTTATCAACCATCAGCTAAACACATGCAGTAAAAGGATCACAGTTGATCTCAGTCTAACTAATGAACAATTCAAATATGAACTAGTAAGTTTTCTAGTCACTTATTATACAGTGATAGACAACAATATACCCACTGCAGGCAAGATGTCAAGATTTAATCACATATGATACAGAAATTATCTGAAAAACAGCAGCTATCTTATAGGTAGTGATTTCAACTTTCTGGTTTAAGTTTAAAGTTTGATCTCTCAATATATGATATTAAATTATTTAGAAATATGTGTAAATATCTATGCATTTGATTTGTGCTAATATTTTCACAATACCCATACCAAAGAAACAGACATCACAACCCTGCCATTAGGCTCAAGGCAATATTTTTTAAACCTTATTTTATTTATTTATATATTTTGTATGTGGTGTGAGGATTGAACCCAGTACCTCAAACGTGTGAGGCAAGCATTCCACCAATAAGCCACAACCCCCGCCTGAGGCAATATTGCAAAATAAATTTTCTTTTAATATATTTATACTCTAGAGTCTGGGATACTGACAGATCTAAAGATATAGCACTCTCCACCTGCTGGAACACCAATTCTTTTTGTTTACAGTGAGATATCTGAAATGGAATGGATGGATCTGTGCCCTGTATTTTGTGAGAAAGTGTGCACTTCTGTACACTTCTGGGGTGCACATGCCAGCTCTGTGAAAGTGTAGTTTGTTTTTTGTTCTTCATCCCTGGGGAAAATATTCAGGGAAAGGATCTCACTGAGTTGTTTAATGCCTTTTTTTAAAATATTGTTTTAGTTGTTGATAGATTTTTATTTTATTCATTTATTATTTATATGTGGTGCTGAGGATCGAACCCATGCAAGGCAAGCGCCCTAACACTGAGCCACAATCCCAGCCCCTTTTTAATGCCTTTTGCTGAGTCTGACTTTGAACTCATGATTCTCCTGCCTCCAAAGCTGCTGGGACTACAGGTGTGCACCATTGCATCTGGCAACATCATTTTTAGTCTTAAATAATATACACAAACATATAACTCATAAGTTGAGTTGCCCTTATATATAGACATATATGCAAATGTCCTCCTGTCTCAGCTAGATCCTACTAATACCTTTAAATAACTGCATCCTGAGGCTCTGCATTTAATTCACAGTTACACAAAAAGAAAAATTAAAACAACAAGTGCATCAGTGCATTCCAGTAATACCAGCTACTTTAGAGGCCATTGTAGGAGGATTCAAGGTTAGTGTGGACAAATTACTGACACTCCCTGTTCCAAAATTAAAAAAATAAGAGAGGTGTTGGGCCTCCATAGCAAAATCCCCAATAAATTTGTTGCCTAGTTTCAAGAAATGCAAAGAAATGAGGATATAACTCAGTCGGTAGAGTGCTTGCTTAGAATACACAATACCCTGGATTCAATTCCAAGCACCACCAAAAAATAAAAATAAAAAATAAATAAAAATAAATAAAAGGCATCAGCCAAGAACCTGTCATTCTAGCCTGATTCTTTTTGGTTGAATGCAATAAACTGTCACTCAGAAGGTAGGTTCACTAGATTCAGTGTGAGGGCAGTTCATGAAACTCTGTCCAATTAGAGGCACTTCCATGAAAACTGTCCAATCCTCATACAGCTATTGAAGGCAGGCTGTGCTTCCACAGTCTGGTGCAGGGTTAGTATGGGAAGCCTGCCATTCTTCACATCCAATTCTAGGTTCCCTCTCCTATCCTCATAAGGACCATGCTTCTATGCTTCACAGGTGCTGCAAGAAACATAAGGAGAATACTGGGCACCCTGAAAGCCAGGAAATGGTGAATGTGCACTGGTATCTTGAGATCAGGTAGGAGGCTGTTTGGACCCACAGAACTGGTGATACAGAAAATTAAAAATGGAGAATGGAAAAACTCATGTTTTTCTCCAGTGTCTGCCAGCCAGAGGGCTTCTCTGTGGCAGCTCATCTTTCAGTCCCCTCTGGTAATTGTAGTGGGGTTTAGGTCAGTAGATGGACCCTGGGCATTATGTCACATCACTGCATGATGTCTTCAGCCTTTTCCTGAAGCCCTGTATGGGCATGAGTATGCCACGAAGCCAGCATCTCCCCAGATTGTGTGGTGATCAGGCTGATAATGAGGGAAAACCCAACTTCATGTGTTGTACTTTGGCATGAGAGTAGCTGTCTTCTGTAGGAGCCCAAATTCTTTCTCCTGAGATTTCTGGTGGAAAGTAGTATCTCAAATCCAGAGCCCAGTTCTCCAGCCTAGCTCTCATAAGTCTTAGAATAAATTTCTACATTTTCATCTTTCTGTTAATATTTCTTTTCTTCTTTTGGTGTGGGGTACTGGGGATTGAACTCAGGGGCACTAAACCCTTGAGCCACATCCCCAGCCCTATTTTGTATTTTATATAGAGACTGAGTTTCTCCTCACCCTTGTTGAGGGTAGCTTTGGACTTGTAATCCTCCTGCCTTATACTCCCAAGATGCAGAGATTACAGGCATGAACCACTGCACCTGGCTCTGTTCACATTTTTTGTGTTGCTAGGAACTAAACCCAGGGCTTTGTGCATTGTGAGGCAAGCACTCTACCAACTGAGCTGCATCTGTTCACATTTTAAATGCAAGCATTCCCTCTTTAGCTTATTAACTATTTTTCCCATGCTACATTTCAAGTGAATGCAACATTTCTAATTTTTCTTCCAAAACTGGATGACAATACTTAAAGATTTTGCTTTCTCTTTGTAAGCATTTCACATGAGAGAAAAGCAGACAATTGTGACTGGACAATTTGAAAAATAACAACATATTTCCCCTCTCTTTGTCCCCTCACTTCCCACTTCTCACATCATCACAATGTATGATTTGAGATTTCTTCTTGGAGATTTTATGTGGGATGTGTCCTCATCCCAACCTTCCATATTTGCTTAGTGCTGGGATTTATAATTGTCTGACCTGTCTGACACAAGGTTTGAATAGATACTAAGTCTAAAGTCTGTCAAGGTGTTTATTAAATATCATTCACTGTGTCTTTCTTCTAGAGAGAAGTTTGAACTATGGAGTGGAGGCTCTCAAGGAAGTAGCTGGATGCTTTCTAGCTGTAAAGGATCTTCTGGTGATAGAGGGATGGAGCTCTCTGGGAAACTGGGGTAGTGTGAAGACCTCTCCTTCAAATGCAGATTTGTTAAATTGAGACAACTTTTATACTTATTACTCAGAGTAGCTGACAATCAGTTTATTAGAAGTGATATAAAAGGAAAAAGAGGACACTCTGAAGGGAGAGAGTGTGTCCTCTCAGAGAGGAGAACAGCATGTCTCTCCTGCATTCCAATTTTATTGCGGGCCTAAGAAAACTTTCCCAAAAGTCTCTCCCATGTCCACTTCTTGATTTAGACTGATAGCAGGATAACATCAAACTTTCAAGTCCCCACTTCCATGTAACTTTAGAATAGTTAGGCCCATGTTCACCATTTGTAATTGGATTCTTAAGCATAAATTCTTGCAAATATTTTGGTTAGTAGAAATTATTCTTATTTCCCAGACTTTCAGGATCTGGTTTGTGACAGAGTCATAGAATTCTCCTCTTCAAATTGGGCATGTTGACACATGCCTTTAATCCCAGCACTTTGAGAGTCTGAGGCAGAAGAATCACAAGTTCAAAGCCAGCCTCAGCAATGGTGAGGTGCTAAGCAACTCAATGAGAACCTGACTCTACATAAAACAAAAAAAAAAGAGGGCTGGGGATGTGGCTCAGTGGTCGAGTGCCCCTGAGTTCAATTCTCAGTACCAAAAAAAAAAAAATATCTCCCCTTCAGGGTAACTTGGGTTTCTCTTATGAACACTATTTTAGGACTGCATTTTTTCTAATGATAATAGATGTTTTATTGAAGAATGTGACATATCCTGTGCACTTAAGCCAGGGAGGGCTGCAGGTAAATTGCTTCTTGGAAAAGAAATCATGGGGTCAGCATGTTGGATCCATTTTATAGATTTTCTCTTAGCCTCATGTTCCTACCACTTACATCTCTCTATCTCCTACCAGTAGCATACCCTTAATTTTATTTATTTATTTATTTGTTTGTTTGTTTGTTCTTGGTATTGTGTATTGAAACCAGGGCCACTCAACCACTGAGCTGCATCACCACCCTTTTTATATTTTAGTTGCAGACAGGGTCTTGCTGAGTTGCTTAGTGCCTCTCTGAGTTGTTCAGTGGCTTGCTAAGTTGCTGAAGGTGGTTTTAAACTCACAAAAGAAAGCATGGGGTCACCATGTTGGATCCATTTGATAGATCCTGCCTCAGCCTCCCACACTGCTAGGAATACAGGCCTTTGCCACCATGCCCAGTCTACCCTTCCCCTTATAGGTATGTCAGCTAATTTACCTGGTTCTGTGAATAATGCCACAATGAAAATGGGAGTGCAGGGGCTGGGATTGTAGTGCAGTGGTAGAGGGCTTGCCTTGCATGCGTGAGGCACTGGGTTCGATCCTCAGCACCACATAAAAATAAATAAAATAAAGATATTGTGTCCATCTACAACTAAAAAAAATATTTAAAAAAAAAAGGGAGTGCAGAGTTTTCTATGATGTAATGGCATCAATTTCTTTAGATACATACCAAGAATTACTACTACTGGATTATAAGGCAGTTTTATTTTTAATTTTTTGAAGAACCTTAACACTATTTTATATCTTTATATTTTTATATGTCTTTATATCCATGCTCATATCCTCCGAAGTACCTACTGTATTTCAGATTATTTTTTACTTCTAAGTATTATTTATATTTATTTATTTATTTTTATAGTTCTATATGGACACAACACCTTTAGTTTATTTATTTATGTATGTATGGTACTGAGGATCAAACCCAGCATCTTACATGTGCAAGGAAAGTGATCTCTCTAGGCAAGTGAGCCACAATCCCAGCCCCTAACTTTTAGATCTTTATCGTAGGCATTCTGACAACTCTTCACAGGCTGCAGGTAATTTGCTATCTGACTGATGCATTAAATTCCTGATGCAGGTTTGTTAGATTCCAAGCTGTCAAGTAGCCAGAGGAAGCATGTGCTGTAAATGTTTTCTGGGATTGGCCTCGTTTGTCCAAATTCGGTGGCGCCACGTCCGCTGGTCTCCGCCTTCTGCACCGCGGCTTCGGCGGCTTCCGCCCGGACACCTTCCACTCGCCGAGCCGGCCGCGTAGTGAGGGGCCCCGCACGCACAGAACCGCGGCTGTGCGCATCCTGGCGACCTGAAAGGTGAAGATGTCGGACATCGGGGACTGGTTCAGGAGCATCCCGATCATCACGCGCTACTGGTTCGCTGCCACCGTCGCGGTCCCCTTGGTCGCAAACTCGGCCTCATCAGCCCAGCCTACTTCTTTCTCTGGCCCGAAGCCTTCCTCTATCGCTTCCAGATTTGGAGGCCAGTCACTGCCACCTTTTATTTTCCTGTGGGTCCAGGAACTGGATTTCTTTATTTGGTCAATTTGTAGTTCTTACATCAGTATTCTACACGACTTGAAGCAGTTGCTGATGATTCCTCTGATCATGTCAGTACTTTATGTCTGGGCCCAGCTGAACAGACATGATTGTATCATTTTGGTTTGGAGCACGATTTAAGGCCTGTTATTTACCCCGGGTTATCCTTGGATTCAACTATATCATTGGCGGCTCGGTAATCAATGAGCTAATTGGAAATCTTGTTGGACATCTTTATTTCTTCCTGATGTTCAGATACCCAATGGACTTGGGAGGAAGAAATTTTCTATCCACACCTCAGTTTTTGTACCTCTGGCTGCCCAGCAGGAGAGGGGGGGTGTCAGGATTTGGTGTGTCCCCTGCTAGCAGGAGGTGAGCTGCCGATCAGAATGGCGGAGGTGGGAGACACAACGAGGGCCAGGGCTTTCGACTTGGAGACCAGTGAAGGGGTGGCATCAGGCCTGCCCACCAGCCGCTCCACTCAGGCGACCTTTCCTCCCACTGCTGGGTGCGCTTAACAACCGAGTCTAGCTAACGCTGTTGGACCTGACCCACACTGAATGTAGTCTTTCAGTATGAGACAAAATTTTTTAAATCCTGAAG
>PVHX01024212.1:0-24430 GCA_004024805.1 Geosciurus inauris
CTGAAGTCACTCTGCTTGTGGCAATGGCTGCTGGCTGGTGGCCCTGCTTACACGCGCAAGTGAAATTCCTGCCCGGGTAGCTGTATGATGATATCCAGAAGCTGGCTGGGAGATGGTATTTCCACAACTTCAACCTCTGGCTCTGGAGAGACTGACCACAGCGTCCGTCTAGGCCGCCATCTTGGAACCGCCCCCTATCTAAGTATCTTCAGAGCTGGAAAGGTCAAGTGAATTTAGAGCTAACCCATCTTGTATTCTCAGTTTTTAGGCACGCACCCCTTAAGTGATTACCATATCTATGTGCAGAGTTGAGCAGGAATATGACCTAAAGTTTAAGGCAGCAAAGGACAGATACAAACTGAAGGCAAATATGCCAAACTTTCATCCTGCTTTTATTTCCTACTGGACATCTCTAGGCCCAAGGGAAGAGCCGATAGGGAGAGGAGTGCAAAGTGGATTCACTTTGATTGTTTCTTCCCTCTACAGTGGACTTGCATTGGGCAAGGAAACAATAAATACAACAACGACAACAACAAAGAATTTAACTTCAAATTTGGGTAACACAAAAAAGAGTTGGAAATTCCTACCATTAGAAATTTCTACCTCTATGCTTTTGCATATCTTGGAAACATTGAGCAAAAGAAAAAAAAATAGAGGGCAATGTTTAGGTTTTAAATTTTTTCAATTTAATAGCGGGATTAAATAATGTATTATAACATTTCATGTTCCATCTTATTTATTTTTTTGTGTGTATTGCAAATTCTTTTTATTTTTTTTCTTTGGTACTGGGGATTGAACTGAAGGACACTCAACCACTGAGCCACATCCCCAGCCTTATTTTGTATTTTATTTAGAGACAGGGTCTCACTGAGTTGCTTCGTGCCTCACTGTTGCTGAGGCTGGCTTTGAACTCACAATCCTCCTGCCTCAGCCTCCTGAGCTGCTGAGATTACAGGCGTGTGCCACTGGAGCCAGCATGTATTTTACTTTTTTAAAGTCAGGGTTTATTAAAGGATAATTTGCGTGTGGTGGTGGGTTTCTGGACATGCTCCCCCAAAATAGGGCACTTAAGAATTTGAAGAAACAGCAGAAAAGGAGGCTACTGTCTCCTTCTCCTTGTCTTTTACCTTAGAGCAGGACATGAAATAATTCTCTGACCTTTCTTCAAAGTAGTCATAACACCTTTATTCCAGAGCTACCCTTCTATATTCAAATAAAAAAAAAAAAAACAACCCATCTTTTTTACTTGAATACATACATAGAGATCCAAGAATAGTCTGAACAAATAGGACTTGATAAATTCTCCCTTGTCACCTCTGTTGGCCTCTAATCATGTTTCTTCACAATTACTCACTCTCTCATCAGACAATATAAAATATGGTAGTTTCCACATTTCAGTGAGTCTTTAATTCTGCAGAATTCCTGTCATGTAAAACTTATATTAAACATCTACGCATGTTTATATTAAACATATATGTATGCTTTTGTCTTGTTAATATGTCCTTTGTGTTATATCTCAGCCATGAACTCAACAATGGGTGAGAAAAAGATCTTTTCTTTCCTGCAATGTTAAAAGTCACCCTTCTCAAATGAGTATGTTGATGAGTTTGGATAAAGGTACAGAGTATTTAACCACCACCATAATCAAGATATGGAACATTTTTATTAGCTCCCCTAATTTCCCATGCCTCTCAGCAGTTCCTAATGCCTAGGTGCTAAGCCTTTTTCAAATATTATGAATAGCCCCATTGGTCTTATCCAAGTGCAAAGAGTTACTGTAGCCAGAACAAATTTTCTCTAGTTCAATTTTCATTACAGTTTGAAGGACAGATTAGTGTCATGCAAGTTATTATTTACTTCTGCCTAGAGCTAAAACATTATCCTTCTGATTAGAATTTTCTTTCTTGCTTTCATTAAACCAATATTTTTTGATTGCCTATAATGTGACAAATACAGTAACACTCGATTCCTGCTGTTAGTCAGCTTTTTGTTGCTTTGACTAAAATACCTGATATGGCAACTTAAAGAGGAAAGATGTATCTTATCTCATGGTTTCAGAGGTTTTAGTCCTTGGTTAGCTGGATGCATTGCTTTGAAAGAGGGTGGGGGACAGGGAAAGGGCCAGGGCCAAGATGTAGTACCCCAGTGGACTGTTTCCTCCAACCATGCCTCACCTGCCTTCCAGTTTCTACCACCTCTTGGTGGTCCATTCAGTTATTAATAGATTAATCCACTGATGAGGTCAGGTCCCTCATGATCCAATCACTTTCCCAAAGCCCCACTTTTGAAAATTGCTGCAGTGGGGATTGAGTCTTCAACACCTGAGTCTTTAGGGGACACTTCATTTCCAAACCATGACATCTACTTTCTAGGAATTCTTGTTCCTGTGGAAGAGATGTACCAATAAATGAAAAAATTAGAAGATAATATGATAGATACTAAATCTCAGAGGAGGAATGGCTAATAAGTTTAGTGTGATAATCTGTAGCTATTGATAGTGTTATTCTTAACTAGATGCCGAACAGATTCTGGAGTGGCAAGGGTTGAAATTCATGTGTGTGTCTGAGAGGTTTTTCCCCTGACACTAAATATGTGGTATCTTTTCCATGTTGAATTCTCGAATTCTCATGCCAACTCAGTGCCCAGCAATTCATTTCTGACATTAACTCCTGGGGTTAATACAGCCCCCATAGGTTGGCTCAATCCTACAAAACTGCCTCCACTTCAGATGCCAGCCACACAGGATGCATGGGCTACCCGTGATTCTGTCTGGCTGAGTACACATGTGAGGGTTTCCTATGATTTCCCTGCCCGCTTCAGTTTCAAAAATTCAGCAAAATGACTCCCAGAAGTCAGAAAAACACTTTACTTACTACAGTTAGTTTATTACAAAAGATACAATTCAGGGACAGCCAAAAGGAAGAGAGGCATGGAGAAAGGTGTTGGAGCAGGGATTTGTACGAAGGGAACTTCTATACCTTCTGCAGGTTTTACATCTTTCCCCCACCCCAATGTGCTCACCAATCTGGAAACTCTCCAAACCTTATTTTAAAAGAGTTTTAATGGAGGTTTCATTATGAAGGTTGATTGATCAAATATTTGGCCATTGGTGATTGAATTAGATCTCTAGCCTTTCTCTCTTCCCAGAGGTAGGGGAAGTGGGACCAAATATTCTGACACTATAATCACGTAGTTGTTTCTTCTGGCAACCAGTCTCCATCTTTCAGCTATCTAGAGACCCATCAATATTCACCTCATTAAACTCATTAAATTCAGGTATGATTGAAAAGGGCTCAATATAAATAACAAAAGACACTCCTGTCATCTGTCATTCAAGAAATTCCAATGGTTTTAGAAAGAAACCAGAGTCAAGGATATATATAGATATATACAGCCATGGTTGTACAGCTTATTGTAAAAAAACAATTATTCATGATAAAAGAGTAATTCAGACTTTATTCAGGAGAACTATCTTGATAGGTTTAGGGAGTTTCACAATGACGTTTTGCAACATCCTTGGACCAAGAAGGTGAGATTGGGCTCAGCTCCAAATACATAGGTGGGAATTTATGACTAAGAGTGGAAGTGGGTAGATAGAAAAATTACCAAAACAAAAACAAAAAAAAAGAAACAAACAAAAACCCCAGAGTGGTAAAGGGAATTCTTGCTAAACCTACTCAATAGGATTGTTGCTGAAGGCAGTCAAGGGTGACTGGTATCACCTGGGTATGTCTGGGCAGGAGGAAATTGATCAGATCAGGTATCCAGGGTGGGGGATTCTGTGTAAACTGACTTAGTAGGATTCTGATTTTTGACAATGTCTAAGGATGGGGCTAAAGTAGCACTGAGAAGTCTGACTACAGAATGGTCAATAACAGAATCTTTGTCACTATTCAGCCTCAGGGTTGTAGGTATTTGGCCAGAGCCCATTTCACCATGGGATGGTATGTGTGTACTGGAATGAGTGGATCTCTACTTTGACTATGAATTCTCTGAACTCAAACACGACACTAGTAACTTTTATGAAGAATTTGCACATACATTCTCTTTTCGGTGACACTGATCAGCCCCCTTTTCCCAGGCTTCTGGGCTCATAGACCCCTGTTGTACTTTTATTGCAGAAAGTCACTATTAATGTGTTTTTATACCAAAATCTATATGTTAAACTATGTGCATTCCTTTAGGGCAGAGACTGAATCACATCATTTTTTCCTTACATTTAGTAAATTATCCATTATAAAAAATATATGTTAAATTAAAGAATACATGCATCAATTTCTTTCTTTATAAAGTAGAACTGGTGATCTATATTACTAGGCATTAAAATAATTTAAATGATTGAAGAGACTTTAGTGCACAGAAGTTAAGTCTGGATAACTACAGGAAAGCAAAAGTCTAAGATTCTTGTTTATATAATTTAGGCAAAAATACCTCTTTCCATCTAAAACACCTTAGTTTTCTACTTTGCTTGGATAAGATAACCCATTGAAAAATGAAACAATGCTCAGAGGAGCAATACTGGAAGAAGAAACAGGGAGGGTCATTGGGACATTTTTGTTTTACTTTATAGAACAGTGTATAATTTGAGGGCAAATCTCTTAGAAATGTGGATATAAACTTTGTCTTTAATATTACTATTTTATATTTATGCTTGTGTGTTATAGCCAGAAAACAATATTTGTCAGAGTTAATGGCTGATGGGTTCTACTCTATGATTATGGTTCCATTTTATTCACTTTGGCATCATTTATAGAGTTCCTTTAATGTACCAGGTGTGTTTATCACAGGACCAAGTGGCTTCTCTATGTCCAAAGAGTTATTTTGAGTAAAAAACAGTAGGGACATTTACTGTGGCATTTTACTCACATTTTTTTTTTCTCCATGCAATATATGCTTTCAACTTTTGAAGTTTGTTGACAATCATTTCTAATTTTTTTTAAATTGAAAAGCCTGCTTTTAAATGACTTATTTGCTTACCTGTGCTTACTTGTTTAATTGTAGTTCTGCATGTCAAAGACTTGAAATGATTATCAGGGATTTATTTTAAGATGTTTTTTCTTAAGTCCACTGACAATGAGTTGCTCTTGGTATTCCACCTTCACTCTCTTAAATTTAGATGAAATTTCCCTTAGTGTTGGTTTGTGTTCAATCACCCCACAAAGAAGAGAGTCATTGTTTTCCAAGTTAAATGTCCACCTTCCCTCCTTCCTTTGTTATTTCCTTTCTTTATTTTCTTCTTTCCTTTTTTTTTCTTTTCTTTTCTGAATCATGTATACTCTGTTTTGTTCATCACTGCTTAAATTGAGGGTTGGAATTCAGGAAAGAAATTGTAAATTATCCCAGCTCAACAGGAAGGAGGATGGTTTTGCAGCTACATAGATGAGGTCACAGTTGAAAGACCATGGGAAACATTTGAAGCATTAAGAATTAGACAACTGTAACATTTTATCATGTATGATATTTCATTTGGTATTTACAAGATATACCCAAAGGGATCCTCATCTGCTTTGCCATATGGAAAGTTTGCAAATGTTAGAGTGGAGAGTCAGAGCAAAATGTGAAAAGGAAGGAATTTTAAGGCAGGTTAGGTACTCAAAAGCAGCAACATTTTTTGTTGTTGTCATTGGAAGAAACAGCTATTGCTTTAGGGAAAGGTAAGCACAGATTATTTCCCTCCATGCTCCTTTGGGGTTTAGTAAAACTATCAAAGAATATCAGAGAATAAACAGTCTTCCATTTATTTTTTATATCATGTTCTAAAGGTGACTTTATTCCATGATAGAGTTAACTTACAGAATCAATCATGTCAAAGTGTTGAAGTGAAGGGCTTTTGTTTATTTCTAAGTTAAGATAAAGGAAGAAGTAACTCAGGTATTCAAAAACAATTTCAGTATTCAAATTTACATTTCCTTTCTGTACCATGAAATTGGCATCATCTCAAAACATATTTTATATTGAAGATGGGACTAAGTTTCTGGGAGGGGGACAAGGAATTTATATAAAAACTAAGAAAGCTGAGTATCCAGGATTAATTCATCCAAAAAAAGACTAAATATCAGGTTAAGTGTAGGAAAGTTTTTCATTTATAACTTAGAAGAGATCAAAATAATAAACAGGAACATTCATATATCTTTCATAAAAGGACAAACATACTTCCATGATGTAATGGGTTTCACAAGAATATAGTTGCCTTGTTTTAGAGAGGACTCTTCAAGGTTTCTGGGGACATCCTTCGTGTGATTCATGTAACATCCTGATGATTGCTGAAATGAAGTGAAAAATTCTATCTTGCATTGAGAAGGATTGATTTCATTTTTTCTACTAGAAGTTATTCTAGTTTTTTTTTTTTAAATTTGCTTTTATCTAATTTTTATGGTTTTCATAATTTTACTCAGAGTCTGACCTTGAGGAATTTTCCATGTTTGGTCCCCAGTGTACACAACACTTATTACCAACCACTGTGTCTGGAGGTGGGATTCACAGGGGAGACGAGTGGAGACAAGGAGTGTGATAGGAGGGAGAGAAGTGAAATCAGGTAGAGTTGATGAGGTTCAGGACATGCCATCCCCAAACATGGTACCTTGGCATGTGAGAGAACAGCAGAAGCAGGAAGGTTACTCTGACCTTCGTTTGGCCTTCTCCTCTGAACTCTGCAATAAAACCTAGGCAAGAATTTTCTAAACTTCCCCTGCAAAAGTAAGACCTCATGTGATAGGTTCTGCTCTGTTGTTAAAGGTGCCACCCGATTTCTGAAGACACAGGGACACATCTGAACAAGCAGGTCTAGTCAGCAAACCACTGCCTCCAGTTTATTCCCATTAAATCATACCCTTTTGTTCAAACGTATCCACAGCCACCCATTTCTTCACCAAAAAGCATAAAATGCACAGATTTTCCTGTTTCTTTGGGTCATTTCCCAAAGCTCCTGTGTCACATAAAACTCACATTCAAATAGATTTGTATGCTTTTCTCTTGTTAATATGTCTTTTGGTATAGGGGCTTCAACCATGAACTCAGTAATGGGTGAGAGAAGAAATCTTATTTTTTTTTCCTGATACAATCCCTTGGGATATGTGCCATGAGAGATCTAAATGACGTCCAACTTGATTCCATCTCTTTTTGCAGATAAAAAATCTTTTCATAGAGAAAAATCACATCTCCATCCTAACCTGGAAAGACAACAATGACTTATGATGTGAAGAAAGAAAATGCTATTGATAACTCTTCTTTTTCTTTTTCTTTCCTTGATGAAAAATGCTATAGTTAAATTATTTTTATTATGTGTTTTTTTCTCATCTAATGTTTTGTGTTTATATGTCTGAGACTTTAAGAGCTGAATATGTAGTTCAAAAATCTTAGAATAGAAACTTCTATTCCCATAGGGTCAATGGAAACTCTTTCTATGGTACTTTTTGAAGGCAAATATCTATACCCTGTGGGTTTGGAGAATCTCAAGTCAATCCTGAGGTCTTTTCTGTCCTCATGAAGGTTTGCAAAAAGCTCAGATTCTTCCATATTTGGGCTAACTTAAAACCACAAATGCAGATTAACATCTGTTAGTATTGTTTCTTCAGTAAATGGAAAATACTAATAATGTGAATTGCATTTTCTTTTAGACTATGGAAGTAAGTGTTTTTCTGATACATTCTTCCTGTAATTTTTATGTGAAAACACTTACACACACACACACACACACACACACACGTAGTAGTTGACTGGGATTCAGAAGACCAAATTCTCATCGTTATTCTCTTACTGCTATCTCTACTTTTAATGTTTGAGTTAAAATCAGGTCGTGTATGAGAGTTTAATGTAATTCAAGGAAGAATTTCAAATCTGAAATTCTTCTTGACTTTACACTAATTCTAGCTAACAGGAAACAGTGAAAAAGAGAAAAGCAAACCGAAAAAGTGCTTAGAGTTTCAACCCTACATTGATTTCATGGGACTATTTATTTAAAAACTATCCCTTAAAACACAGCTCCATTTCTTAGTATGTTGTGTTATCATATCTGTATCTGTATTAATAGATAATGCACATGGGTACTTGGTACTTTACACAGTTTCACACAATGTTCTTTTTCTCCACACAAGCTGGTAGAATGTTCAGGAGGCTAATTGGAGGGTAAGGAGGCAGTCCTTAGGAGCCTAAGTACCAAGTAAGCTCTGTTGGCATTTTTCTTTACTAATGTTGAGAGGAAACTCCTTAGAAGGGGCACAGTGAACATATGAAAGTTTTATTATAAAGCTGCCAGCATTTGACCTTAGCGCAGGTCCAATTGACAAAGGAGCTGCAGGATATGAAACATTCTTATTATAATGTCGTGGCAACATTACTGAAATTATTAACTAACCAAGTGGGATGATGGATGTTACAGGGTGGTGATGTCCTTGGCAGAGCATATTGCTTAATTATCTGTTAGTAGCAGTGTACAGTCACGTTCCTATGATCAAGTACTATTTCAAATGAATATGAATTGAAATCATAAGGAGAGAATATTTAAGGATCTTATCCAATAAAAGAACAGATTAAATGTCAAATCTTCATTAGGGGTTCTTTAATCAAAGTTCTTTTTGTAGTTTTATGACAAATCCTTCCTTTTTGGCACTTGAACCAAAGACCTCTAGGTCTAAAAAGAACTGTTCTTTCACTTGAGCTAAAGGGGAATTTAATGATTTTTTAAAAGTAGAATTTATGGTCTAGTGGGTAGGAGTCATGAGTAGAATCTGGAAAACCTTCAGCTTCAATGCTGCAGATAATGTCATCTCTGAACTACAGGGTTATTAAGCCTTGTGACTTAGTTTCCCCCACATGTTACAGAATACATAATATAGTAAAGTATATGAATACTCATAAAGTTATAGATGGGTAACCTTTACTAGGTGTTATCAAGGTTCTTAATAGTCTGTAGTGGGTTCACAGAATTCTGAAAAAAATATAGTCACTATCTCCAAGCAAGTTACTTAATGCAATTGTATGCTTTAATTAGTTTACATTTGAGAGATACTTTAGAGATGGAATGGATAATAGGATATAATTTTACCCAGGCCCCACAGCAAAACAAGCTTTAATAGTCTTCTGTTTTTCCCCTTGAGAAATATATTACAGGGTATGAAAATTCCTAACAGCAGAGAACTTCATGAATGTTCATCCAGGCAGCTTCCGTGGAATTCTAAAGTACCAGATCCCCAAATTGCACAGCTGTAGCATAGAATGAGCTGATTCAGCAGAGGAGGAAGCTATATCGCTTTTGTGGTACTAAACTTGAAAATAACATTGTTCATTTGCTTTTATAATACTGGTCGTATTATACAGTATGCAGAACTAAATGGAAAAACCAAATAATAATTTAAAAGTACAGAAATAAATAGAAAATAAAGTTTGCTACCAGAAACCAAATATGTGTGTCTGTATCTTGGGAAATTATATTCTTTCAAAGTTGAAGTTAAGTATTTGTCTCATCTGAAAATTTTTCATGTAAGAGATTATAGCCTTAAACCCTTATGTTGGGTTCAAATATGGGAGAAATTGTCTTATAGAAAACCCCCTTTTTGTTTATTGATTTGTATCAATTAGAAGTCTTTGGAAATTTTTGAAAACATTACAAAATGCAAAAATGTTATAAAACAAATATCATGTAAGGCCCTAAAATAGAAACAAGTGATCAATTAGAATCAATTTGTATTTACATTAAATTTGTATCTATATAGGATATAATTTTATCCAGGCCCCACAGCAAAACAGACTTTAATATTCTTCTGTTTTTCCCATTGAGAAGTATATTACAGAGTATGAAAATCCCCAACAGCAGAGAACTTCATGAATGTTCATCTAGGCAGCTTCCGTGGAATTCTAAAGTACCAGATTTATTTCTGTATTTGGTAGGATACTGCTTTCATAGATTAGATATGGTAAATACAGCAACTAGGAAAGACTTCCATGCTTTTCTTGTGAAATAGTTCCAGAAATATGAACTAGAGGTAACAGATTTATAGAGGTTTGGGCTAATTTGAACAGCTGTTTTGGGGATGTATTGATGAATCAACATTAGCCTTAAGGAGGTGTCCAGTAGTGTGATAAAGAGGTATATATTCCACTCAGTGTATTTGTTTTTATTGATGCTTTGACTATTGAAAATGCTCAATCAATGTGCTGAATAAACAAATGATATATAAAATATAGGAGGTGTGCTTGTAAGCTGATGAAAATCAAAAATGTAGATATTCAGGATGATATTTTTAGGTTACAATCGAGGATGAGACCAACCAGGTAAAGCTTTATAGGAATAAAAACAAAGTTTTGATATAGTTAAAAAATTAATGTAAATATCAGAGAGTAGCTTGACAGCAATTCTTGTGAATAAGATCTAGAGAATGGAACAGGATGTGACGCAGCTTCTAAAAGTATCAACTGGCAGATATCTTGACTTACTTGTATTGTAATCACTATAAATAAACTAGCCTGGTATCTGGGACATGAAGGACACTCACTGTAGCTTTGATGAATGTATGCATGTATGTTGACTGCTTTGACTCATAAGCTAAGGCACAGATGACATTCTAAGTTCTGGGTGTAGTCCTTAAATGCTAATCCATGGTTCTACTTCCTGTTTTTTAGAAGTCATCTGTCACAGAAGTGCAACTCCTTCGGAGTCATTAAACTATGATACTCCCAAGCCAAGTGGCAATTCCCTTAGCGGTTGAAAAGATAAGTGAAGAGAGAGAGGAATAATGAAGCCACCTTATATGTGCATTGCACAGGAGCCTTCAGATGACTCTAGTCCTACTGCTATCTGATTTGTAATCACCTGAGAGACCTGTATCAAGAAGTAAAACTGGTCAAACCACCAAACTATGAAATAAACTAATAAACTGTTGCTTGAAGTCACTAACTTTGGGGATCATTGTTAATGTAGAAGTAGATAACATTGTAGTAGGAACTACTACACTAGTAGTATGAATACTAGTAACAGAAACACTGAATGATAGACATAGTTGTAATTAGAATCTAGATGGGCAATGATTCAGATAACATCCATTTGTAATCTCTTTTTCTAGGAAAGCAAAAAAAAAAAAAAAAAAAAGGAGAGGAAGGAATATGCTAATTATCCTAAATTGTAAAGAGCTCTTGAGTGGGAGACTGAAGAAACTTAGTGCTCTATTTTTTTTTCCCTCTAGCAAACACTGAAAAGTTCACCTGCCTAGCATGCAGCAGAAGTGAGTAATGTTTAGGAGTAGGTCACTGGCTGGGAAGAGGCGGGAAAGTTGGGCTAAAGCCTAAAGGTGGTGTTGGTTCCTACCTGAGTTTCAAAGTGCACTGACAACCTCATCTTGCAAAATTGGATTTTTGTTATTATTTAATACATATATGGTTCAACTACAAAGAAATGATATAGGTATTTTATGGAAACTATATTGCCTTCCCGTTAATTCAGCTATATAAGGCTCTAAGATTATATTACTTTGTGAAGAATTAGGCCAATTATTGGAACAATTTAGACTTATGTGTACTTTTATTTTTCTACAGAATATGTAGTATAGAGAAGTTGTTTTCAAACTTTGTGCACATAGAATCACCCAGGGAGCTTTTAGAAAACTCCCAATGCCCAGGCTGTTCCCCATAATAATCAAATCAGGAACTCTTAAAATATATAGTAAGAAATAAATATCGAAAAAGAGTCTTGTTAAAAATAATCCACAAAGCTTGTAAGGAAGGCCTTGTAGAAGACAATTATAACCTCATTAGAGAAACATGGTCATGAAAGCAAAGACCCACAGCCACTTTAATTTTCTGGCAGTTTCTCTGTTCTAAGAGATTATGTGATTTAAAGAGTCTAGATTTCTTTTTAATAAGAAACAAGAGGGGGCCACTGTTGCAATGAAAAGTGCAGGACTAAATGCCTGGATTTTATTAATTTCACCCCCATGCCCTATTTTCTATATCTGCAAATGGAAATTATTGGTGTCACCATCTGGTATGCTGTGAGGGTCAATATTTTAGTGCTTTTGAGAGTCTTTGAACTATTTAATGAAGGTATTTATACCTTCATGGAACAAATAGAACATGCTTTTTTATGTAAGGGGAGAGTCAGCTTATTGATAATTCTTCAAAGAGTTGCTATTCACGATATTTTAGAATACAATTGCTTTTAAAAATTTTAGTACTAGCTTTATTACCAGAGTTCTAGGCCAGACACTTGACTCTGGGAGTCCAAACAAACCAGATTTGGCCACTGATCCCAAAACAAAGCAGAAAAGGTGAAGAGCAGGAAAGGAAATTTTAAGTCAACATTGGGAAGGCAAAGTGAGATCCAGCATCTCAGTCCTGTCATCAGGCTGCCAACATGAGCTTTGGGTTTAAATAGAGCAATAATTGAGGCAGTGGGCAAGAAGTGTGCATAATTCAGCAGTCTGGTCCAACTGTGGTCTGGTTGATCATTCTCAGTTCTGTTTCTGCAAGGTAGCTCTGGAGAAGTCTTTATCACCTGAGGGGAGCAATTTCTACGCGTTGTTCAGGGCTTTGTTTTATTTTTATTTTTTAATCAGACATGTGGTCCCGGAAGTGGGTGAGGATTACTCCAGGAATCTGATGGTATAAAAACTGACATTAGAATGTCCCTGCAAATCTTACCTCAGTGTTGAAGGGGGATGAGATTTAGGTAAATTTAGGCCTAATAAATCCTTGTAGTACTACTTTATAGATGAATACTCCTTAAATGATTAACATGCTAAGCAGGGACCTGACACAAAGTTTAAGGTAACAAAGGCAATGGATACAAAAATGAAGGCACGGATGCCAAGCTTTATCTGATTTTCACTTACTTACTGGGTATTTGCAGGCCTAAAGTCAAGGCTTTTAGCAAAGACAGCCTCTCTAAGTCTCTGTTATGGCTGTGCTATTTGATGCTTTGTTTTCCCTCAACACTAAATGACTTTCAAAGATTGCTTCGTTTTGCATGTAAATCTTGACTACCTAAGCTGTTAACCAAATATTTCTATAAGTGAATATTGCTTTCCTGTGGAGATAATTATTCCCACACATGCATCAACTCTGGTTTCTTGAGTCAGTAGCAATTCCTGTAGTTTTTATATTTCTTTAAGGACTACACATATTTTCTTAGTTATATATTAGCATGCTAGAAGAAGTATTTATTTAAGGCATGTCTAATTGCTGAAGATAAAAATGTGGCAATGTTTTAAGTGTAATTTTGTTTTGGCATTGATTCTCTGTTCAGTATTTTGAAGATTAAAATATGATAATTCATGTTGCAAATGAAAAGAAACGAAACCCGATTTAAATGGCAAGGTAATTTTAAAATGACTTATTTCAGTAATAAAACAAGTTTAATCTAGACAGTTTCTTCTATAATATAGTCTCATTGGAGAACTCATCATTTCCGCTCTACTGTCATGTCTAGATGAGCCATTCATGAAAGAATGGGGAAATGGGTTTTGAAATCCTCCAATGTTCATGAGGTTAAGTAGAGTCAGCTTCCGTTCTCTCCCCCAAATTATAGTAAATTTCAAAGTTCAGTAGTAGATGGATTCACCTGTGAAATGGGAAACAGCCCAAGATTCACTTTGACTTCCATGTTTAAGTGTTTCTTGATTCCATTGAATGCCACCATTAGCTTAAATGGTGTTTACTGGCAACATGCATAGACTAAACAACTCTAATATCTATAAAATATAGAAAATAATAAGAGATATTAGCCCAAAGAGCTTCAGAAGAATTAACCATTTGACCAAATTAAAAGATAAGAAGTCTGCAGTACTTCTTGATGGGTTGGGTATACTATCTGGGCTTTTCCAAAATCACTATGTTAATACACAAAGAATTCTTACTAGTGTATTGGCATCTGCAATAATAAAATAACATGATTTTTCCTGTGTTCTTAATAGACTTAGAACATAAATCCTAAGATGATTATTAATATCAAAATGGATAACATTTAGAAAGTTTTAAAAATTTTAGAATGGTTTAGAATTCAGCTAAAATAGACATGCCACTATCCACTTAGTGTCATGCACTTAATATACATTTCTATTATTTGATTTTTAAAAAACAATTTGTTGCTCTTAACATTTTATGTCCCTAGTGCCTAGAGAAGTGTCCCTACCATGGAGACAAATAACGTTTGTTAAAAAAAGATTGTCGAAAAAAGATTCCCTGCTTATGCAATCCCATTAAAATATCAATGCTATATTTGAAGCAAGGGACTGGGAAGAGGCATTGGGGCCAAAACTTGGTATGACAAATAGAAAGCTAGTAAATTTTTATTTTAAATAATCCCTAGACATCAGCAGCACTATGCATCATAAAGGTGAAAATAAACAGTAATAAAAAAAATGGCAAACCAAGTTCTGGGAGCTCTGAAAGTCTCTTGCTGGAATCCTGTGATAGTGTTCAAATACCATATTTTGTTGACAACTTCCTGAATGATATTGGAAGATACAGAGCATTTCTAGCCAAACAACCATGACATACACTGTAGATCTGGAATGAATGCTATTACGATAACATATCTCTCTCTCAAGGGGCAGCTGACCAGGTGTGTCACCTCTTCTGCTTTATCATCCAGACTGACTGGGTATGATGGGGCCAGCAATGTTGATGGGCATTGATCTGTTTCGGAAAGGAATTAACTCAGAGTCTCAAGAATAGGGAAATGGCTTCAGGCTTTCCCTTTAATAAAGATGATATCTCATTTCTGAGTTCAGAGATGAGAACAAATAGAAATTGAGAAAAGCAAGGTAAAAACTCAAAAAAATTTGTGTTAAGTCAGAAGGAGTTTTTTTTCTTCATATATTATATTTACTAGCTGATAACCCTATAGGGGAAGTTCATGTTTTCCAACTGGTGAGAGTTAATACAAGAATATTGATTATTAATTTGGAAAATGACTAGAAAATTACCCCATCATCATCTTTTCTTATTTTATACCTCCCTAAGAAAACTAAGAAAAAGATTGTTTTTATAAAGTACTATAGTGAACACAGCCTTGAAATTCTAGTCATATAACTACTTTCAGATGGAGGAATAAAAAGATATTTCACAATTTAGAAATAATCAGCCTGGGTAAAATTGAACTTTGAATATTTGAGTGCGGTTATTGCTTCCTCTTAGTGTGTGTTTCCAATTTTAAGGGACTGTGGGAGAAAGACAAACTGCACGTATGTACACACACACACACACACACCCCAATATTGACTCCATTTGTTTAGAAAATCTAATGATTTTATTTTTAGCCTTAATGCCCTTGAAACTCCTTAAGAATTTCAAATTCCTCTCAAAAGGCTATACCTTCAAAAAACCATGTCTAATAGAGTCATTTCTTCTGATTTGTAGAGTGATAGAGTAAATAAAATTAGCATTTATCACACATATCACAAAACACTACCATTAAGCCAATTACTAAGAATGGTTATAATGGGCAAAACTCAGACACTCAGGGTCTCAGGATATTTATTCCACTTGCCTTGTTGGAAGTAGAGTGTGGGTGATTGAAAAAAAGGATTAGTATGTCCAAACATTTTAGCAGACCCTTTCAGGTACAGTGGATTGTGAGAGGAGACAAGATCTTGAATGATCAAAGTAGACCATGAAGTAGATATTTAATCTTAAAATATGGAGCAATTCATTTAAATACCAAAAGCTACCAAGAGCAATAAGTAGTAAAAAGATGTTGTGAAACATAGAAAACACATTCAAAGGTACACAAAGAAAACCAAAATGAGAAAGTAGTGAACAAAAATAGCAAGTCAAAACTTGGGTGTATTTGTTTGGCAATAAATTTCTTCTCCATTTTGAACAACAACTAAATGTCTATATGTATTACTTTATATTAGATTTAAAAATTCTTAGGGACAAGGTTTTTGTTCAAGTCCTATAAAATTTCTGGTATACATATATTATGTATATAATATATATGATATATATGTATATATGTACACATATATCTGTATTTCATGTATCTGGCATATATATGTGTATATATCTGGCATAATATTTTATCATCCATATATGTTATGGACACATTATATTCAATGTACTGTATTACATTCAGTATATATGTAAATGTCTCATGATTGTTATCATAATTGATTAAATTCTCCAATAGAACATTATCTAAATACAAATTCTGCTTTTACTCCTTTCAAACTTTGTTCAGAAGAAAAGTTTCAACAGGCCTGCTCAGTAAACCAGCTTCTCAGAAGATGAAGACTTTCCTTCAAATAAAAAGTTACGAAGTTTTCCTTTTAAAAGTTCCTCCTGTGCATACATCACTGAGTTTTTTTCTTCCTTCATTATCAGAGACAGTGCCTCAAGTCTAATGTCAGAGGCATCTGTTTGAACCAGAAATGCTTTATCTAAGTCAGGAAGGTGTAACAAAGCTGGATTTTCACTGAGTGCATTTGAGAGGGTTTTGAATGTTAAATTACAAGGGAATCATTGTCCAGCTTATTGTTCTGCTCTCCTCTTTTCTCTCTCTCTCTCTCTCTTTCTTGTCAGAAACAACTCTGCAGAGATGAACTCCAAGTTATCTATTAATGGGCTAACGGTTCTCAATTTGTGCTGAAACTCATCTCTTTTTGCCTTTCACAATGAAACCTATTTTCATTAATGTGCTTTTCTCATGGGGAACATGAAATCATCAAAATGTTACCACAAGGATTCATGTCTTGGGTGACCCATCAAGCATCATCAACATGAAACAGCTTTACCAAAAGTATGAACGTAGCAACTATGTCACATCACAAGGGAGACACAGCATCTAATTGTGGCCTCCTGGGCAGTTAGATTTGTTGCTCCATATGCCAGTTTGTTAAATAGACAGTAAGCACACATTTACGGTTTACTGCTTTCCATAGATCCTTTAGCATCTCTTTCCCCAGGAATAGTTGAAAAGCTTCAGTGCTTTCACTGTGCTACAAACCTTATAATATTTTAGTAGTGTGGCTGACTACCTATTTGGCAGACTGATTTCTCAATGAAGCTAATGTTAAAATTGGGATTTGCCTAACTGAATGTACTCTGTGATTTGCTGTGTTGCCTGCAGGAATCTGTGGGTGATGCTTAGGAGTGTCATGTGATCAAGGTATTTATGGTACTTACTTCCCAGAGAAATATCTTGTAAAAGAAATTTTTAGTGTTTTTGAAATTTTATTTGCATCTTAGTACATGCCTTTTTTTCCCCTATAATATCTTTATTTATGTATTTTTATGTGGTGCTGAGGATCGAACCTAGTGCCTCACACATGCCAGGCAAGCGCTCTACCACTGAGCTACAGCCTCAGCCCTTAGTGCATGCCTTTTAACATATTCTTTCTACCCCAAGTAACATGAAAAATAAAAAATATATACAAAGAGATTCGTAGTCTTCATAATGAACATGTAATTTATAATTAACAAGTTGTTACTTTAAGTTAAAAACAGTTGAGTACCAGGCATAGTGGCACATGCCTGTAATCCTAGTGGTTTGGAAGGCTGAGGCAGGATAATTGCAGGTTTGAAGCCAGCCTCAGCAACTTAGTGAGGTCCTAAGCAACTTAATGAGACTCTGAATCTAAATAAAAATAAAAAATAAAAAGGGCTGGGAATATTGCTCAGTGGTTAAGCATCCCTGGGTTAAATCCCTGGTACCAAACAACAATAACAAAAAACTGTTGAGTAATTGCAGTGATCACAGTTCACAGGTTGTAATGATCCAGGGACAAAAGATCCTTTAAGGAAGAAAGTGCTCTTCTTGAGTGAACCTCCCCTGGTACTTAGAGCAACCTAGTTTTATTGATTTCAATTTATTCTAAGTGATTGTGAGAGAAATAGGGCCACATACAGATCATTGTTCTTTCTAGCATCTGGAAAGGGACAGATTCTCATTCTTCATAAATCTCTATTTGATGCTGGGTATTTGTTCCTTTGCTCCTTATTTCTGTTCCCCTTTGAGCCATTTTTTTTTTCCTGCCCTGGTAACTTAACTTTCCCCAAAGTTTTGGCTCCAAGAACAATCAGACTTGTTTCTTAGACATTCCCAGAAATGGTCTTTGAATCCTGAAATACATGAAGGTAATGCTGAGAGGTAAGTACCCTGAAGGCAAGTCTAGTAGTTTATTAACTGCTCAATTGCAGTCACCATTCATGAGACCGCCACACTTTTCCTTGGCATATGTGGAAGGGCCTTTGACATTTGACTCTCTTTCAAACTTAAAGCTTAGAGGAGTCTGGGTTACTCGTAAACAAGGAACAAACAGCAAAAATTGATGTGTGAGCTAGTCATTAAATGTTATTTCAGAAGTAGGGAACTTCTGGAGTGAAGGAGGAGGATGACTGAACAGACTCATGCATGGGGTTAGTTCAGATCACTGAAGAGAGGCTTTCCATGATATGAGAATGACACCTGTCAAGAAAAATAAAAATTAATGTCTTTCAGAGAGGGAGTAGGTAAAAGGTCCTAATCTAGCAAACACTACTTCTTCTGTCTTAGATTTTTTTCAGTTCTGAGGGCCTTAATTTTGCTCTGTTCTTATACAGCCTAAGTAAGCACCAGCAGCTGTTTCTATGGGTTGAGTAACAAAGCAGTGACCTCTAAAGTGGTTACTTCTTTGTAACCATCATCAATTTATTCTTTTTTAAATTTGTTTTAATTAATCATACATGACAGCAGAATGCATTTCAACTTGTTGTACACAAAGGGAGCACAACTTCTCATTTCTTAGCCTATAAGTTAATCTCAGATTCCAGGTAAGGGAAATTTACCTGGTGCCCATGTACCACTGATGGGCCCATTGATAGAACTGTGCCTTCGGTAATTGGTATTCATCTTAATCCTATGTATTTATAAACATTGTTCTGAGGAAGCTTCTTCTAACTTTATGAGACCACCAAAATTGTTCTAAAAGAGGTTGTCTCTCCTTCCCTACAGTGAGCCTGCTGCCTAATGTTTTAGTAACTATGATGTCCTTATATTCCTTGACCAGGTTTCCTTTAGTTTTTTTTTTTTTTACTATAGGTTCTTAGCTCAGCAGACAAGTTTCCATTCTTCAAGGCAGATTCTCAAATGCCAAAACACTCCTCTATTTTATCCTTATGTCATTCTTACCATTTGTTTTTATGTTCATCTTTTCAGTAACAGCATGAAGTCTTTGTGTTCAGGGTCATATCTTAACTCATCTTTGCATTCTACTCATTATTGGGCAGTAACTAAATGCTTAATCAAAATTTGGTGAGTATTTGAATGATGGACCATTTTATCGTAAATGCAGAAATCTGATTTCCTTTTCTTCCTATTACAGGATCAGCAACCCTGTAGTTTCTAGCTCCATCTGGACCCACGCTGTGCTTCTGGGAGCCCAGAGGGTTCCTAGTGGGTCAAAGTTGGATAAATGGGATACAGAAGACAAAATGGAATGGGAGAGAAAGAAGAAAAAAGGAAAAGAGAGAAAAGAGAGAAGAAAAAGAGAGGAAGAAACCGTGGAGAGGTGCCTTGCTCCCTGCCTTAAGAACATGAGTAAGTTGCTTCTAGCAGCTCACCCACAGGGGTTTGTGATCTCAGAGACTTTTCCCCCTTATGTATATTTCTCTTCCCCTGTTACACATTAAGAAACCCCTTTAAGAAAAAACAAAAAACAACTGAGGGCCTACAAGGATCTTGGAAGAATGCTAGATAAAATGAATTTGGTCTTATGTATATAAAATACCTCCAATCTAGATGTTGTGGCAGTGTGGTGTAATCCACACCATCCTCTTTCTCTCTGAGGTGCTTCTACATTCCAATGGAAAGGGAATATAAAACATGTTTTCGGCTGGGTCTGGGACTTGTTTCCTTTAGCAGCAGAACTGCAATTTTGGTATAATCTGGACATTGACAAAAAGCTCATCTTGTCCTCTAAATATCAAATAGTTTTCTCTCTAGTCTGATGTCATGCCAATCATGGTATGTATGATTGACGAGTTCCTCAAGTCTCTCAATACATAGATACACTTGCAACAAGAAATGTACTAAGCCCCTATCAGCCCCTCTTATCACACCTTCTGAAGCCAGCCTTACTCAGGCATGTCTGATAGAATAGTCAGCTTTTGTTAGAAGCTCTAGGGAGGAGGGCCAGAGCGTGGGAGGGATGCTGGCAAGCACAGCCCAATGCCTTTTATGAGAAACCCTGTAAGAAAAATGCGTGATATTGTGATGTTGGGAAAACACTGATGAAGATGTTATCTTCAATTTTCCTTTAACTTTCCACACCAAGTATGGATAGTTCTAACACTCATGACTTTGACAAGCAAAGGTGTCTTTATGTTAACAAAGAGAAGTTTATCACTGAATTAAAAGGGAAAATTTAGACATTTATTTCTTTATTTCTCCCCTTTTTTTCTGTGATAGGTAGAGGTGGTAAAGAATTACTTGTGTAATTCAAAAGGTCTTCATGTTTTATTTATTATTTTAATTTATTTTTAATTGACATAATATCATATACATTTACAGGTATAACCATGTTATTATCCTTTAATACATGTATATATTCGTAATGTTCAAATCTGGATACACATATCTATCTTTTCAAATGTTTATCATTTCTTTGTGGTAATAACATTCAAAACCTTTCCTCTAAGTTTTATTTTCTTTTTAAAGGCATAGCACATTGTCATTTTGTACAGTCTCACCCTACTGTGCAATAGAATTTAAATTTTTCTTCACTGTAACTTGGTTAATCTCATAGAAATTAAGACTAGGATTGTGGTTACCAGAGGCTAGGGATAGCAGAGGGAAAGGAGGGATAGGAAGAGGTTGATCATCCTATTTTTAAAAGGAAATGGTTGCCCTGTTAATCTGAGCAATGTCTTTCTGTAAGCTCTGGATGTGTGGAACAGCTGGGGTTTGAATTGCATCTCTAGCTAGGTGTTTCCATGTTATAGTTGCAAGCAGCAGGCTTGTGAGTGTGGGCATCAAAGAAAGAAGTGGATCTTTATATCTCCACTCTCTTAACTCTTCAATTTGTAAGCATCCCATTATAACCACAAGTTCTTTTCCATGGGTTCAGGTCTTCCTTTTCTACAGATTTCAACTAAGGATGATGATTTCCCTAACAACTGTTCTAGTTACAATGTATTAGTGTTCCTCAGTCCTGGGTTAGTGGCTTCCTTCTGTCTCTCTGTGTCAACCGTGGCACTGCTAACATTTTTGGGATGGATGACTCTTGGTCCTGAGGGCTTTCTGGGTATTATAGGATGTTTTATCAGTGTTTCTGACATCTAACCACTAGATGCCGGTAACATCTTCCCCAGCTGTGACAGTAACCCAAACTGTCTCTAGATGGTGACAGATAACTAACTTCTGCGTGGAAGGAGGGCAGAATTGTAATTAGATGAGAGTGACTGCTCTATCCCTATCATAACAAAATGATTTAGGAAAGTCCTCTTCTAATATGTTTGCTGATTAGATATTTATTCATTGTCCACTGATTCGTTTAACATATCTTAATCGAATAGCTAATGTATGTATAGCATAAGCAAATGCCAGTCTGGTTCTGTGCTAGACACTACAAAATATTACAGGATCTTTTTACGTTTTATTTTTCAAATTTCAGGAATTTGATTCATTAGAATAGCTATTCAAACAAATGCACTTATTGGTTAGGGCTGGGATTTATCTCAAAGGACTCAAAATACAATGTCTAGTCAATAAGGTTCAAACGCTCCAGTTCAAGATGTAAAGACACTGGAATGAAGACTTTAGAACTATGGAATATCTGTACTGACATTTGCTTTTGAGTGGCTTAGAGATGAGCAAAATGATATTGCTTTCTGCTGGCAGTTTGAATGCTGGAAGGCTGTAAGTCCGTACGCAGAATGATTATGAATTTTTGTAGTGAGTTAAACCAGCTGAGACTTCGTGGGTAGACTCTTCGAAAGTGTGTTTAGATCCATTACCAGGGTGTTTGAATAGATGAAGCCCTGGGATATGACACTTAAAATCAGCAGGCCCAGGAAGAACACCACACCTCTTTAAACTGCAGCCTGTGGTGGAAAAATAAAAATGGGAATGAATTAATCTTTGGGGTACTAATCTCCAGGTTGAAATGCAATAGAAATTTTAGCATGTAGCAACTTTCTGAATTATTTTCTTATGTTTCATGCTGTTCTTTCATCTATATTTTTAGTGTTTCCACCTACTAACTTTATTCTCTCTCCTGCTGTTTCTAATATACATCTCCAATGATATATTTTCAGTGAGAATTCAATTACCTGGACAGGCAGATGTGCTAAATGGCAATTTTTGAGGATTATTTTTTTCTCAAGTTGACTGCAAAGCTGAGTCATGATTCCAGTGCTGGTCTTGTCAGCAGAGACTCACTGTCAACAAGCTGTTAAAAATGAAACCTAATATTGAGGAAGAATAGATGAAACATCCAGTAAACCTCTTTGTTCTTAGCGATTGCCTCATTTAATTGGCACTGTTTTATTGAATTTTTAATAGAATGAAATGAGATTTTAATGGAATCTCATTGAGTTTAGAGCTAATTCAATATATTAATTTATTATGAATCTTTCCTCATTAATTTGTTTTGTATGAAGTTATGCAATGAAAAGTTTCCCCAACTGCCAGTTATTTGTAAACTTTTAAAATTTTCTCATGAGGGGTTTTGGTACTTGTAATAATATAAAATATTTTTTTATAATATAAAAAATCCTTCAATAATATTTTGTTTACTGCTGCCTTAATTAAAGATACTATGAGTTTTTAAGATGATGTATGTTTATATTTGCCAAATTTTTAAGAACTTGGAGATTGAGTCTAAATTATCTTAATCCTTGAGATTGATTCAACAATGGCAATAAACTATATAATTCTGTGATGTACCTGGGGATTGAAAACAGTGAGTGACTAGTTTCATTTAATGGTGTGATCTGAAGTGGGCCTCACTACAAATCACATGCTTAATTTGAGTTATATAATATAATTTTTAAAAGGGAAAATCATTCAGATTTCTCTGAAAAAGTGCTGAGGGAGCTTTTTGTCTATTATTATTATTGTTGTTGTTGTTGTTTTCTAAAGGTATTCAGCAAATTAGCATCAGACTTCTCAGAGAAGGTACTTAATGAACAGCAAATGCATGAAGCTACTATTTTGATAAGGGGATGGTAAAATTGGGAAGACATTTCTAGTTGCCCAGAGGAAAAGTACCAAAAAATCATCTAATCACACTAAATGTGTTACATTTAGTGTCATTAGATGAATAGAAGAAATTTTGGTAAAATGCATAATAGTTCATGTGTCTACAGTTTCTTCACTGAATAACTGTTTTCTGAATAACTCCTCATTTACATTAGCAACATACGTTGGTTTTTGAAATATTAGAAGAAAAGTATAGAGAAATCACAAAAATCACTTATAATTTTATACCTAGAGAAAATTACTGTTGATAATTTGTTATAGAGGGTTTGTTCTGTATACCCATGTATATCCTGGAGTCAATCAACTGTGAATCAAAAATATTTTTTAAAAAATTGCTGTTGTGCTGAATATGTACGGATTTTTTTCCAGTAATTTCCCCCTAAAAAGTATAGTATAACAATTAACATTGGTTTCCAATATACTAGGTATTATAAGTAATATCAAGATAATTTAAAGTATATATGGAGGACACATGTAGGTGATATACTAAACTATTTTACATAAGTGACTTGACCATCCAGAGATTTTGGTATCTGTGAGCATCCTGGAACCAATTTCCCATGGATATTGAGAGACTTTAATCAGATAAACATTTCTGCTCTTTGCATATTTCATACAACATGGGGAAAAGCTGTAAAATTTTAATATTTTTGCTAAACAATATATCACTTGTCAACAAATACATCACTAACAACATCCTTTTTTAAATGACAGCATAGTATCTTTTAGTACGGTTCTACTAAAATGTATTTAACCTATTTTCCATGTTGGTTATTTAGTTTATATTGAATATTTTTGCTACTATATATAATGCTGCATGGAAACTTTATATATATACTTTGAATACTTTTGCACTCTGATTTTATGTAAAATTTCCAGAGTGGGAGGGAATTTATATTGCTGAAAAATGAAAAACGAGAACTTCTGAATCTCACAAACAACTTGTTCCGATTCTTCTTTCCATGTTTCAACAAAGGAAGTAATATTTCAGTAGGCAGTATATAAGGAAGTACTTCAATGGAGAGATGCTTATTTATTGGGTGCATGGATGAGAAGGAAAATAGAAGAAAGAGAATGAATTATTCTCTTACTCCTGAGTTCAGAGCAGAAGACTCTAATAAGTCTAGACATTTCCCCTAGGGTGGATATTACTTATGGAGGATCTAGGATCAATTGCTATACTGAACCCTAGCTGAACTAACTTGTCTTCATGACCTGTTCTGGGGAGAAAGAACACTGTTGGATCTTTTTTTTTTTTTT
>PVHX01024213.1:0-24408 GCA_004024805.1 Geosciurus inauris
AGGTGTCAACACTGAAAAGAGATCATGTATGCATAATCTATCATGTATGTATAATATGCATGCTGAGAATAATTCATACATTATCTCTCAAATTATTTTCCTATTTGTAATCCTATATTACTTGATTCCAAATTACCTTAATTTCACTTAACAAACTATTGATGTACAGAATTTAAAGTTGATACATGGATTCATTTTGTATTACCTTATATGAGTAGAATATAATAGATTTTCTTATATCTGAACGATTAGAAGAAGAGAGAGGCACAAATATCAAAATTACAGAAGACTGAAAGGAAGAAAGATGAAAAGAAAGCAGATACAGAAGAAATACATAATTCACAAATATTAATGATCTCAATAAATGCAAACTTGCTAGTTTCTGCAGGTAAAAATCACATGTATAGAATATAAATTTAATCTGAAAAATACAAGTAGAATAAAATCTTTCATTTGTTTACAAAAATACTAAAAAATAAAAATGACTGAAAAGATTGAAAAATGAAGATAAAGAATTTAAACATATAGCAGACACATTGTAATAAAAGGAATCTGCAGTATCACGAATAAGATAAAGTCAAATTGAGCAGGGAAAAAAATGCTAACAGTAAATAGGGCAAAAATGGATACATCATTTTGAAAAATGAAATAATCAGCAAGTTGATATAAGTATCACAACCTATTTTAAATGAACAAGCATAGGAATAAAGCATATTTTTCTCTGTTAGAATAATTGCTTCAGGGTTAAAGTTTATTTTTCCTTTTACTATTTTTCAAAAACATAAAAACATGCAAAAAAAGACTATTAATAACTTCTCAGAATTATATAAGACCTTTAGGATATTTTTCTTCTTTTTCATTTCCATACACTCCAGTTTTTCAGACTTTCATAAAACCATAAATTATCTGCTATATTTTGTATTGTTTCACATTTGTATTCTGTTAAGATTCTTTCTTATGAATTATTCAATAGTTAATTATACATGCATATGTATGCATACACATATATCAACATTAGAAGGTAATACTTGGACATAATATAAAATTTAGAAAGTGTCAAAATACAGAGAGAATTTCTCTTTCATATCTGACACTCAATCCTGCATTTCCCCCATTTTTCCTCAAAGAAATAACAAGTGTTTTTAATTTCTAGAGCATTCTTTATATGCACACTAGGCATATAGAATAATTTATGCCAAAAGTCTATGTAGATAAATTTGTTATGGAGTATATTTGAATAGTTCACAAAATGTGATCAAAAGAATGCTTGGTGTAGCTCAGATATTTTCAGAAGGTCCTTGTCACTCATTCTCTTTCTTTTTTTTCGGGGGGGGGTGTACTCAGGATTGAACTCAGGGGCACTCAACCACTGAACCACATCCCCAGCCCTATTTTGTATTTTAAAAATTTTTTTATTTAGAGACAGGTTTTCACTGAGTTGCTTAGAGCCTCACTTTTTGCTGAGATTACAGACTTGTGCCACCACACCCAGTTCTCATTCTCTTTTAAGCATGTGGTACATAATTAAGTGATTCACTATCTTACAAATGACCAATTAATAATATTACAAATTATTTGTGGGTAAAGATTCTATTTGAGCATAAGATAGAGAAACAAATTTTAATATATGAGAGTACAAAATGTTTTGTAAGTATGATTTTATATTGGAAACCTTTAAGCAACTAACACAAATAAACTTTTGTTATAGTATTTAAAAACAATGTCTACAATTGTTAGAGATAGTTACTAACATAGTATCTTTTCTAAGTACTGTTTGACAACATATTTCCTTCCTACCATTCAACCAAAACAATGTATTACAACAGATTCAATAAAAATATGAATATCTCAGCTGTCTTCTAATAAGCCAGTAAATGAAGAAATTTTAAAATATGTATAAAAATACCATCCATGTCTTTAATATTTTCTTTGGAAATCATAGGGCAATTTTTTTTTAAATAAATGATATTTAAGTTGAGATGTAATATATTATTATTGTTGTTTTTAAATGACTTAAGATTGCATAACTAAGAATACTTAAAATGTAATTTGTAATAGAGTATATATCATGAAAACAGAAGGTCTATGGGTCTGCCATAATTTTTAAAGTATAAAAGGGATATGTGAATATCCCTTGAAAGCCATCAGAATAGTCATTAAAAACATGGAGTTTAGGATCAGATTTCTTGGGTTCTCATGACAGTTCCACCATTTCCTAAGTCACTGATTTTGATTAAGTTGCTCGAGTTCTCTGTGTGTCATTTCCTCATATACTAAGCAGATATGAAAATGGTCGAATTTGCAGCCCACTACTACTTCAATACGGGTGGGTTCATCCAGTCTATTGAGGGATAATCTAGAATGAGAAATCAGTGAAAAAGTAAATTCTGTCTTCCTCCTTCCCCTTGGTCTGGTCACCCATCTTCTCCTGCTCTAAGACAGGAGTCCTGGTTCTCCTACCTTGGAGCCTATAACTCGGAGACCTCTACCAGCACCACCTTCTGCCACCAATTCCTCTTCTCCATTACCACTTTGGCCTTCGACTGGGAGTTACACAACTAACTCCCTTGTTCTCAGGCCTTTGGCTTAGATATATTATACCATTGGTTTTCCTAAATTTCCAGCTTGCAGATAGCATATCATGGAGTTTCTTTGCCTCCATAATTTTGTAATCCTTTCTTTTTATCTCAATCCTATTTTCAATCCTTTCTATCTCTAATCTATCTCTAATCTATTAATCAATCATGTATCTATCCATCTATCCATTCACAAATTTATTCATTTATTCATAATATTGGTTTTTTTTCTCTGAAGAACCATGAGAGGTATATATTTGAAAATTATTTTAGTGTTATGTGGCACAGGAAATATTTCTATGTACAAAGTCATGATCTAAGTGTATCAAGTTGCTACACGAAGGACAAAATAAAATGAAAGTAAGTAGAAGAGAGAAAATAACCAAAACAGGAACAGAACTACAATAATGAAACTAGGCAAAGAGATGAAATTCCAAAGGTGGTTTTTTGAAAGGAAATAAATTAAATGAACAAAACTTTAACCAGGTTGACCAAAAGGATACGGGAGAGTAGCAAAGTACTAAGACCAGGAATAAAAGAAGAGAATATGTCTACTGATACTACAGACATTAAATGACTAATAAAGGAATATTGCAAACAAATTCATGTCAATAAATTTGATAAAAGTTACAATATATTTTAGTGTCTTGAAAGAAAAGGATTCCCAAAATTAATCCAAGAAAAATTGAGCAACTTACTTTATGTCAATGAAATGCCATTGTCATCATTCCAGCAAAGAGACTGCCATCTCTAGATATCTTCAGTGGTGAATTCTTCAATTTATTTAAGGGAGAAAATATAACATTTTTTTGCAAACCCTTTAAGAGAATAAAGGAAGAGAGAACACTTACAAACTTAATTTATGAAGTTAATGGTCGTCTGATAGCAAAACTAGATACATTACAAAAAAGTGAAAACCCAGGGAAATTTCTCAGAAAATGCAGTACAAACCAGTAAAATGAAAAATATAATGTATTATAGAAAGTGAAATTTATCCCAAGAATGAATATTTTAAAAACTCAGACACAAATCAAATTAGTTTTCCATTTTGTACTCACCAAGACACCAGTATAATATGGGTTGAAATGATGAGAAAAGCAAATTTATTGATAATCTCAAAGAGAATCATTCCATATTTGTTGAGTTAATGTTTGCATTTGGTGTGAGGGGAGAATAATGGGCTATTTAGAACTCAAATGAATATATTTCTGCATTTAAATTCTAACCTACTTGTCTATTAATATGCTAGTTGCACATTATCTTGATAATTATAGCTTTATAGTAAATTTTGAAATTGAGATGTGAAAATCCTTTGGTTTTGGTTTTTTCAGCAATGTTTTGTGATTTTCAGTGTACTCAACTTATAATTTGTTCAATTTACTCTAAGTAATTTTAATAAAATATAAAAATAATTTTGATGATTTGGAGAATAGATTATTTGTTAATTTTATTGTTATACTGTTCATTGCTCACGTATAGACATGTGATTTATTTTTTTATATTGATATTATATCCTATGACCTTATTCTATTTCCTAGTTCTAATTGTGTAGTGGGGGGATGTGCATATTTGTTGCATTTTTTACATGTGGAATCAATTAATTTGTATATTAAGTTCAATTTACTTCTTTCTTTTTAATCTATGTGAGTTGTTTTCCTAGCCTTATTGCATGACTAGAATTCTAGTGCTCTATTAAGTAGAAAATGTGAGGGCATTCATCTTTAATATGTTCTTGTTCTTACAGGTACAACATTCAGTTATCCACCATTAACTATGTTCTCTGTAGAGTTTTCATAAATGGCCTTTACGAGGTTAAGAATGTTCCTTTTTTTCTGAGTATTTTAAGCTTTTTATTATTAATAGTGCTCATTTTGTTGAAAAAACTTTGTGAATCTGTTGATATGCTTATATGTGTTGAATATGAATATTTTGGTATTCTCTTCTTTAGTTTGTTGATATTTTGCATTGTATCAATTGGTTTCTAGATAGTAAGCTAACCTTATATTCCTAGGAAAAATCCCACTTGTTCATATTATATATTTTTATGTATCACAGCACTTGATTTAACAAATATTTAGTTGAGAATTTTTGCATCTATATTTATGAGGGATGTTGGTCTGTTTTTTATTGTTATTGCTTTTTGTTTGTTTCATTTTGTTTTACTCTGTTTTTCTGTTCTCTTCTTGAGTGTCTTGGTCTGGTTTGATATCATAGTTAAAGTGACCTCATGGGAAGAGGTTGAAATTTTCTCTCTCTTCATTACATAAGTATTTGTGAAGTTTTATATTTACATAAAATTTATGAGCAAATCTGTCTGAAACTAGACTATTCCACTTAGAATTTTACCGATAAATTTAGCTACTTATATTATAGGTTTTCTTTTAGATTTCCAATTTTTTATTATCCTCCACATCCTCACCAGCATTTTTTATTGTTTGTATTCTTGATAATCATCATTTTGAACAGACTGAGATGAAATCTTAGTATAGTTTTTGTCTGTACTTCCCTAATAACTAGGCATGTTGAACATTTTTCCATATATTTGTTGGACATTTGTGTTACATCTTTCAAGAAAAATCCGTTTAATTCTCTTGTTAATTTATTGATGGGATTATTTGCTTGATGTTTAGCTTTTGTGAGTTTTTAATACATTCTGTACATTAATCACTCATCAGAGGAGTAGCTGGAAAATATTTTTTTTCCATTTTTTAGGCTCTCTTCATGCTCTCAGTTCATTCCATTGCTGTGAAAAGCTTTTTAATTTGATGCCAGACCACTTATTAATTCTTGGGTTTCTTTATTGAGCTTTAGAGCAATCATTAAGGAAGTTGGTGACTGCACTAATACAATGAGGTGTTGACCCTCTAACTTCTTCTAACAGTTACAGAGGGTTTGGTTTAATTCATAGGTTTTTGATTCACTTTGATTTGGGTTTTCTGCAAGGTGAGGGATAGAAATCAAATTTCAGTCTTCTACATATGGAACTCCAGTTTTCCCAACACCATTTGTTAAAAAAATTATATTTTCTCCAACATATATTTTTGGCACCTTTTTTTCATATGATGACTGTAAGTATGTGGTTTGTTTCTATGCCTTCTATTCTATTCTATTGGTCTTCGTGTCTATTTTAATGTCATTATTATGCTGTTTTTGTTACTATAGTTCTGTAGTATAATTTGAGAGCCACCAATGTGATGCCTCCTGCATTACTCTTCTTGCTTAGTATTGCGCAGTATCCAACACCTCCAAACTTGCAGTTCCAATGAGGGGCAATGGGGGAATAGAAAATAAAGATTCACACACAGAGATTTTAAAGATAAATAGCTGGGATCAGATAGAGTGCTGCTTTCTAATGCAGAAGCAGATTTAAATAGTTATTCCAGAAGTCATTATTTATATATGTGTCATTATCAGGTTAGAGACTATGCAAACATTATTCTTTGTACTCAGGAAAGTTACAGAAGTAGAAACATCTATGCAACTTTTCCACAGTTGCAATCTATAGTTATAATGTGCAATGTTAGGAACTTTGTGTAGCGCTCAAGAAGGTTCATTGTTTAAAGTTACTCTTAAACTGGGCAGGCTCAGGAGTATCAGAACTGGTGAAACATTGTGGTTGTGTAGCAAGAGAATTTCTCTATTCCCAGGAGCTATGTATCTGAGATCAACTTTGAGTGATCTTTTGTCTTCTGTATTTACTCTCATGATTTATTTTTATATCTTCATTTAGTTAACAGAACATTTCAATAATTAGTTTTTGTTTGCTTGTATAAACTCCTTCTCTGGAATTTTACCTACATCAAAATCATTGTTATTCTTTGTTGGGAGATTGTGAATTTTAGGTAGTGATTAATTTGTCTGTTACCTCTTGTTTTTAGAGGTCTTGGTCTTGCACATCAACTGAGATGGATTCCTTTT
Organism: Geosciurus inauris; assembly: GCA_004024805.1. Lineage (NCBI taxonomy): Eukaryota > Metazoa > Chordata > Mammalia > Rodentia > Sciuridae > Geosciurus > Geosciurus inauris. Next base: position 6,495 of record PVHX01024213.1, read on the forward strand.
CCACTTTACGTGTGTTCTTCTGCATCTAATTACCTTATTTTTCTGGGCCTTCACTCTATGAGTAGATGTAAAGGGGCAGAGCCTGAGGTTCCTCTGTGATGTGATTGTTCCTCTTCTGGTCCTTGTTGTAGGGTTGAGTTTTGTTTTGTTTTTGTTTTTGTTTTCTTCTCAATTCTTAGGTGGGGTTAGATTGTTTGTAAGATGAGCTTCGCTGTTGCTTGGTTGAGATGTATTTCTCAGATTTATGATCTCAACTCTGCGATCTTGCAGAGGAGTGCCAGGAACAGTACTGGTGTCAGCAACAGATATAGCCTTAAGATAAATGTCTGGTGTCTACTTTAACATTTATAACACTAATTGCTACATATATAGAAATGGTGGCATCAGCATGTAAGAACACTAACAACAATAAAAAAACCATGAACTAGATCAGGTATTCAATAGCAGGTATCTATTGTGTTGTCCTATGGGATTTAGTTCCCTTGGGATCCAGAGCCTGAATAGTTCAGGCAAAATGTTCTTTGTGCCCTTTTAGTCTTTCTCTGGTTCAGGCATCCTCTCAGAATTGTTTCATCAGCTACTCTTAACTTCTTTGCAAGAATTGTGGGGAGGGTGTCTTTGCCACACTTACAGAGGGGCTCACCTGCAGCTTGTGTAGGGAATGCTTTAACCCCATTGGACCAGTTTGGGTTTGTTTTCACTGAGACACACCCTACCAACTCTGTGTCCTTCAAAATCAGCTTTCTCTGTAAATCCCAGATCTTCCTAGGTCAATGTCTATTTAACTTTTTAAGTGTTTTCTTAGCCAGCCATGTGTCTATTTGGTCTGTGCTCCTGCTTTGCTCTGATGGTGGCGGGAGCTGGCACAACTCCAAGGTCGGTCTTTCTCTGTTTCTTTCTTTTATTCTTTCTTTTTTCTTCCTTTTTTTGGGGGGGAGGCGTACCAGGGATTGAACTCAGAGGCACTTGACCACTGAGCCACATCACCAGCCCTATTTTGTATTTTATTTACAGACAATGTCTTACTGAGTTGCTTAGTTCCTTGCTTTTGCTAAGGCTGGCTTTGAAATTGCAATCCTCTTGCCTCAGCCTCTGGAGCTGCTGGGATTACAGGCGTGCATAAGGTATTATTTCTTAGGTCAAGTTACCAATTTTCTTTAGCTCTACTTTTTTTTTTTTTTTAAGTCAGTTCATTAAGTTTCATTTGTTACTCACCTCACTGAGGAACAGTATTCCTGTTTTATGAGTCTTTGCCTGAGGAGCTGCTGAGCCATGCTTCCTTTCTCTATCCCCATGTTCCTCCCCCGACAATCCACAAATCATTTTTCATTGACAAAAAAACATAAGAATTACACAGAAGAAGTGAAATTAAAATAAATCTAATTCAATGAATCTCACTGGGAAGTAATTTAATTTATCTCTTGTTCACTACATTGCTAAAATTATGGACACTAAACCTATGTCATTCCAACTAAAACATTCTAGAATTTAGTAATTCTGACTCTGAAATATTGCACTGTTTCTTTAAATGTAGGACAATGAGTGCAGAATAAAGTTTTAAGAGTTCATTCTGGCATTCTTTCTGAGACTAATTTTATACTTTTCTTGCCAATTTATCAAGTTATCTTTTTTAGGTTTTGTCTTTTTTTAAGACGAAATTATCTAAAGTTGAAATTCATTAAAAATTCTGCATTAATTTTATCATAAAATATGAAAAATATGTCATTTTTATTTGTTATTATTTCCATTTTCATTATTGTTTATGTATGAATTTTTTCTTGTTTTCATAACACTAGAGTTTAGTTATCTCCTTAGGCATCCAGACATTCCTGGGATGATAGACTCTATGATTGCTGAGCCCTTGGCATTTAAGAAATGAATTATATTCCTATTATATTGCTTTATGACAAATTTTATGAGGCTCACTGTACTACAGTCATAGAAAATTCATAGTAAAAGAGGCAAAGTACTTGAAATTATTTTTAGGCAATGGGGAATTTTTGTTAATGTAGATTTGAAATATTTTTAAGAGGAAACTATTGAAATGTTCAAACGTGCTTTTTTAGCTATAAAACTTTGAGTTATTTAAAACATCTTCTGATCTTGATTTCTGACTGAAAAAAATAGCTAATATTAGAACTAGTTGTATACAATTGATTTTATTATTTAATACAATGTATTTATATTAAAATGCTTCATGCAGTGTTTTTTTTCTAAATGCAAGTGCTCAGAAACCAGTGAATATTATCATATTTCTTTTTAAAAAATAAAAATCTGAAAAATCTGAGAAAAAATAAGGTGGAAGAGATGAGATTGTAAGTGTATATATGGATACCTACTGTGTGTGCGAGTATATGTATTCTTGAGACAAATAACAGTGTTTTTGAAGAGAAATTTAAAAACCATCAGAGAAAAAACAATTTATATACAATGACAGAGAGAGCTTGTCCTTAGAAGTTTTGAATAGACATATTTTGCACATGGATAAAATATTGTTCAAAACCAGCCTCAGCAAAAGCAGGAACTAAGCAACTCAATGAGGCCCTGCCTTGAAATATATAAAAAATAGGGCTGGGGATGAGGCTCAGTGGTTTAGTGCCCCTGAGTTCAATCCCCAGTACCTGCTACCTCCAAAAATATGGTATATATGCACAGCTGAATATTAGTCAGCCATAAAAAAAGGGTGAAATCCTCTCATTTATAGTAACATTAATGGACCTGGAGGACGGTATGTTAAGGAAAATAAACCAGGCACACAAACAATATGTTCTCATTTGTTCTGACCCATTGTGACTAATGTAGAGACCTGTGTTTCTTCAATTCTAGTAAGTTTATAGATGATTTTGATGCTTTTGGCCTTGGGACCACGCTTTAGGGAGTAAGGCATTCATCCTTCCCCAGTATTGAAAAGTTTAGCAATTACAGGAAGTCCCATTGGTCACAGGAAAATAGACTAACATCCTCTAAAATTATCTACTTTGAAAGATGCTTAGAGATTATGGGAAGTGAAAAAAATTGTAAAAAGCAAAAGGCTCAATTTTGTAGTCTTCTAAATTCTAAATATCTCCTTTTAGGATTGTTGTGGGATAATATTCCAAGATCTGTTCCCTATGGATCAAATGACAGTGTTATTTGGCAAAAGTTTTCATTACATTTCTTCCCATGCAGTGAAGACATGCCAACATAAAGAAAATAAAACCACTCTTGGCGGGCAAATTCTAGCTTACTTACAGAAAATGTTTCAAAATGTATTTTAGACTTTCAAAAGAATAAAAGTTCATATACAAAATATTTTATCAAAAACTTACTATATGCCAGACCTATCATTTTTAATCACATATAAATTAATTCTACATATAAAAATAAATCACATTTCCTACCATGTAAGTTAAGTTATAATTATTTACTTTGTAATGTGAATAGACACACTTTCATTCCAGGTAGAAAAAAGTATTACAACCTCCCTCTTCAAAGACAGTATTCCTAACATTTGATTTAGAATATCATTTTTTAAAAATATACTTTCCTGTGGTGCTTGCATAATCTGATTCCTGAGGCCTTCAAATTAGATGTAGCCTAAGGAATTTAGCCTCTCTGTTCACCTCATTTTTGCAAACTGACAGCATAAATATCCACAGACCAAAGCATATAACATCTCAAAGGTTGGACTTTTAAAAACTTTTATCCACTAAGTTCAGAGCATTTCTTTTTATTTTTCAACTTCAGAAGATAAACAAAGAAAACAAAAACAAAGCTCAGGAAATTATTTTTCATACAGTTTCATTGTGAATCACAGATATCTAGACTAATAAAAACCTTAGAGGTTTCTCCTCACTCCCATTACATAAAGTATTTTCCACTGAAAATGGTTATTTTCCCACTACCATTTAAATCCAGTGAGGGCCGAGATGTTGTTCTTCCAATGATAAATTACTTAGAGGCCACATAGTGCCTAGCCACCAAAGTTTATTGATTAAAAAAAATGTTCATTCAAGAATAGGAAGATGATCACCTCAAAAGGAAATCTTATAACATTTGGAATAAACAAAAGTCTAGATATATCTATTTGTAAGAAATTCTTATGCTGAAATGAAATTACTTTGTTATATTCCCACTCATTGTTTTTATTTTTTCTTATAACTTTATATGCTCTATCTTAAAATTTTTTATTAGTTTTTATTTATACATAATAGAAGAATCCATTTTGATATAGTTATAAAAGCATGGAATATATGTTATTCTAGTTAGAGTCTCATTCTTATGGATGTAAATAGTGGTGGGATCCACTGCATGGTTTTCCTATATGTACATGGAAAAACAATGTCCAATTCATTTCACTGCCTTTCCTTTACTAATCCACCCTCCCTTTTCTCCAATCCTCATTGTCTAACCTATTGCACTTCTATTTTCTCTCACCCACCTCCCTATTATTGTGGGTTAGCTTCCACCTATCAGACAAGATATTCAACCTTTGTTTTTTGGGGACTTATTTATATCACCTAGCATGATAGTCTTCAGATCCATCCATTTGCTTACAATGCCATAAAATTATTCTTCTTTATGGCTGAGTAACACTCCATTGTATATATATATGCCACATTTTCTTTATCCATTCATCTATTGAAGGGCATCTGGGTTGGTTCCATAGCTTAGCTATTATGAATTGAGCTACTCTGAACATTGATGTGCTATGCTGGTTTTAACTCCTTTGGATATATACCAAAGAGTGCAGTAACTGGGTCAAATGGTGGTTCCGTTACAAGTTTTTTGAGGAATCTCCACAATGCTTTCCAGAGTGGTTCCATCAATTTGCAGTCTCATCAGCAATGTATAAGTGTACCTTTCCCCCAACAACCTCCTTGATATTTATTATTACTTGTTATTTATTATTCTTAATTGTCATTTTGATTGGAGTGAGATGGAATCTCAGTGTAATTTTAATTCGCATTTCTACAATTGCTAGAGATGTTGAAACATTGTTTCATGTATTTTTTGACCATTTATATTTCATCTCATGTGATCTTTTGCACATGAGAGTCATTCAAACATTTGTCACAGTTTACTTAAGTTTTCACCTGAACTGCATATTTGCCATTTTTCATCATACAATTTAGTTCATAGATGGCACAGTTTTCCATACATTCCAACTTTCTATTGGCCTTTATTATATTTAAGCTTAACTTAATATCCTTATATTCAGGCCATCTTTTAAATTATCCTTTCCTTTGTTACTTAGATATCTTTGATTCTGTACTTATATAGATTTTTACACTAAATAAAAATTGCTCTGGGTTTTAGTCAGCTTTTTTGCTGCTATGACTAAAAGGATATAATCAGAACAACTGTAGAGGAGGAAAAGTTTACTTGAGGGCTCATAATTTCATAAGTCTTACTCCATAGAAGACTAAGACTGGTTCCATTCTTCAGAGTTTGAGGTGAGGCTGAACATCATGGCAAGAGAGTGTGGCAAAAGGAAGCATCTCACATCATGGTGATCAAGAAGCAGAGAGGGAGACTCCACTCTCCAGTTACAAAATATATACCACATGCCACACCCTAATTCCCACCTCCTCCAGCCACACCCTACGACTTCAATTACCACTCAGTTAATCTCTATCGGGGGATTAATTCACTGATTGGCTTAAGACCCTAACAACCCAATCATTTGTCCTTGTAACCACCTTACATTGTCTCACAGGTGAGCTTCTGGGGGACACCTCACATCCAAACAATAACACTCTGGTTTTATTTTACTTGATTTTCAGATCAATGAAAATTTTGTGAATATTGCATTAGTAACATATGAATGAACATATGGATTTACCCTGCAAATTTAATTCACACATATTATGAGTTTTATGGTCTAATTCAAATCATCAACAGAAATTTTGAGTATATACAAAATCATATTCTTAGATATCTGAAATCTATTCTATATTTTGCATGCTTACTTTCTATATTAATGTACACAATTCCAATATGCCAACATTGAATGTGTCAAATGCAAATATTATAACTCTAAAATTATGAATGTCATTTCCTAAAAAAATGTTGCCATTGAAATTTTTCTATATTGTATTATTGGCTTACTTACAGAAAATATTTTATAATGTGTTTAAACCTTTCAAAAGGATGAAAGTTTATATACAAAATATTTTATCAGAAACTTACTGTATGTCAGACCTATCATTTTTAGTTACATAAAAAATCATTCTACATAAAACATCACATTTCTAGCATTTCTATACTGTACTATTGATTGATTATAATGATTCATATGCATGAGTTGCACCTGTGATTGACTGCAACATTGATGGAAGATAAAGATGGAAGTCCCTGGCCCTAAGACTGAGAAATTTATTTTTTGCAAAGCTGACTGAAATCCATAATTGTAACTTTATTAGCATTATAGTACAACCAACTGTAGTAAATGACCAGACACAATACTTATGACAGGACCAGAGACAGCTCTGAGATTAATAATCTCATATTAATCATCATGATCATCATCATTCTGAACAGGACTGTAATAGTTATGAGTTGGTCATTTAGTTATGACTGCAATTTTTCAATTCAGTTCATAATGGTGTAACTATCTGTTCTATAAAAGACAAGGAGAAGCTGACCTCCATTGTCTTTTCTTCTAGAAAATATCTGACAACTTACACATTGCAGGGACATGGGAATAATTTCATATTTGACATTTTTCATGGCAAATTACTTGGCTTTCTGGACTATTTTTCCCACACTGCCCTATCATAAAAATTCTTTCATTTTTATTATATAACTAGTAAAGAATGTCAGTAAAACTCAGTATATGTACACATATATACATATATATATGTATATATATATACTGTATTTTCTTCTAAAATGGAATCAATTTGTAATATATTTGCAAACTTGACTTTGATGTCAGTAGCTGTAAATATTGTATCTGTACTGTTTGACATATAAGATAAAGATAGAAGATAAGAAATCAGTAAAAAAATCAAATATATAAATGTCCCACTTCAAATATCCACGTCCATTTACAAAACTTTCAATCATTTCATTAGACCTTATCAATTCTGTATCTTCCCCTCAATGCATTTCTTTGCTTTTTTTCCTCTTGAACTTCAATGTCTGATGTATTGGGTGCCACCCTTCTGTTTAATTTCCATTTGTGTAATATCAGTCAATGGGCTATCATTCTCAAGCATCTCATCTTCCTAGTCTATCCTATACATAATTCTCCAAACAATATCTTTCAAATTATCTTTTTAGCCAGAAACATATAAAACAATATGGATACTAATATCTCACTACAACACTCTGGGACATACATACAAATGATGGTGGATAACTATCCATCATATGCATTATCTTAAATAGAGATAACAAATCATAATAAACATGAGGTAGAAATATATTTGGAAAAAATCCTCTCATTTAACCCAAACACAATTGCATGAAAGCTGAATTTTAATACTTTAAGAAAATGAAAGTTTTTAATTTTGCCTGTCTTATAACACATATGTATACCTGGGTATACATACATGTATGTAAAACCTCTCGTCATTTGTAATTGCTACTATCTATTTTATGAAACTTAGTGTCACATATCTTTTAACACCATAGCACATATGTTTAGTCCAGTAACAGCATTGGTTTGTATGCATTTGACATTTTTAATTTTAAACAATTAGAGTGCATTCTTCATCAATTCCCTTGGTTTTATGAGTGAGAGACATTTATCCTGGCCATTCACTCAACTTTATTTGTATGAAATTTTATCATAAGATTATGACATAATCTATGCATTCTTTCACTGACAATGATTTAGATATCATCAGTATTTTAACTTTTTAAAAAATGCTACTTTTTCCATGAATGTTACAAGATAATCAAGAAATATGATAGACATTCTTATTCCCCAAAATCTGTTTGGATAAAGGAAATAGGGCTGGGGATATAGCTCAGTTGGTAGAGTGCTTGCCTTGCACACACAAGGCCCTGGGTTCAAACCCCAGCACCCCCCCGAAAAAAAAATACAAAAAGAAAATTAAGGAAATAGGCATTCCTCAAAAGACTGATTTCCCAAATTTATGCCAGAAGAAATGAACATCTTATTATACTTACATCTATTAAAGGACTTTAATTGATATTTCATATTCCTCTAAAACAAGATTTAGCAGCCAGATGGATTATTTTGGTGAATTCTACCCAACATTTAAGGAAGAAATTATTCTAAGTCTCCAAAATTATTTTCAGAAAGTACAAAGAGAGGGGATTGTTTCTAATTCCATCCATGAGACTGACAATAATCTAATAACAAAACCAGAAAAGAACATTACTAGAAAACTAAAGACCAGTGTCTTTCATGAACTTAGATATAAAAATCCTTAACAAACTATTATCAAATATCATTCAACAATGTATAAAAATGTATATACCACAAGCAAGTGAAATTTAGCCCAATTATGAAAGGCTGATGCAAGATTAAAAACTAATTGATGTGATTAATTACACCAAAAAACTAAAGAATAATAATGACATATTTATATCAATTAATGGATAACATTTGACAAAAATCCAACAATCTTTTATGATTAAAAAATGCCCTGAAAACTAGTAAAGAATGAGTATTGCCTCAACTTTATAAAGAATATTTAGAAAAATCTATGGTTTACACATAATTAATGGTGAGAAACCTGAAATTTTCACATGAGGATCAAGAAAAAAAAATCATTCTCTCTCACCATTGCTTTCAACATTGTGCTAGATATACTAGCTAATGCAATTTAAGAAGAAAAAGAAATAAAATGTATGTAGATAGGGAAGAAAAAAATAAAATTTTTTAGCCCTTCAGACAACTTGATCATATTTGTAGAAAATTCAGTTAGAATTGACAATAACAAGAGTACTCAAACTAATTATACTAAGGTTATAGTACATAGGTTATTACATAAAAATAAGTGGCTTTCCTATATACCACCAATAAACAATTGGAATTTGAAATTTTAAAACATACCATTTACATTAGTATTCATCAAATTCAAATATTTAAACATAAGTTGAACCAAATAAATAAAACATCATATGAGCAAAACTATGGAAATTGATGAAAACAAATAAAAAATATTTAAATAAATGGAGAAATATCCCATATTCATCTACAAAAAAAGCTCAATATTGCCAAGATATCTGGACTTCCAGTTTGATGTATATATACAATGCTACTCCGATAATAATTCCACCAGTTATATTGTATGCATCAACAAATGACAGACCTACAACCCAGAATCGTCAACTCAATATTGAGGGAAGAATAGGGGAATGTTGGAATAAATGCACATTCATTTAAAAAAATTGACATAGACATGAATCTTACACCATCATCCTTTACAAAATTAATTCAAAAGGTGTTTATAGACTTCAATTTAAGAGGCAAAATTGTTAAATACTTAGAAAACGACATGAAAGAAAATCTGAATCACCATGTGTTTGTTGTTGGCTTTTGTATTCAACATCAAGGGAAAAATCCCTCGAAGAAATAATTGGTAAGTTGTACTTCATTAAAACTGAAATATTCTGCCCTGTAAAAGAAACTGATAAGAAAATAAAGCCATATTACAGACAGAGAGCATATGGTTGCAAAGGTATATCTGCTGTAAAGGATTTGATCCAAAATACACAAGTTTTTTAAAACTCAACAACAACAAAAAAAATGGGCATAAAATCTGAACAGACATTGTCAAAAAACAAACACAGAAATCAAATACTCATATACAAGGATGTTTAAGAGCATATGTCATGATTCTACCTATTTCACTTTCTGAGAGGCAAAACTAAAGAGATAGTTAAAAGAGTATCATTGCCAGGAATTTGAGTGGGGAGAGAAATATGAACAGGCAGAGCACAGAGTTATTTTAGGGCAGCAAAACTAATGTACATGATAATAAACTATTGAATGCATGGGCTTATTCACTTGTTAAAATACACAGAATGTGGAATACAGTGAAGCTAAAGTAATGTATGGACATTGGGTGATATACCAATGGTATACCTGCCTATGATATACCTATCATATACCTATGATATACCTGTGATATACCCCTCTGATGGAGGAATCTGTTCATGTCTTGGGTAAGTGAATGTCAGAAGTTTCTGTACTTTGATTTGTGCTATAACACTGAAACCGTTCCAAAATACAAATTTTTTCTAAAAAACACAGTTCAGTAGGTATTATCATATTAAAAAGATAAAATAATAAAGCCATTTGAATATTTGATCTATAAAGAACATTCAATAAACAATGGTTGGATTTTTTTTTTAAATATTTTATTTTTCAGTTGTAGGTGGACAGAATATCTTTATTTTATTTTTATGTGGTTCTGAGGATCGAACCCAGTGCCTCACGCGTGGCTAGGCGAGCACGCTACCACTGCGCCACAATCCCAGCCCAATGGTTGGATTTTTAAAAACAACTATTTTGGACATGTTTCTACAACATGATTCATATACATCAATATATGATTGGAATTGCTACATAGTATAGTATGCCCATACTATATGTATGCATATATATACACATTTAAATAATATATATTTATAATATTTGTTATATATTGTTAATTATACATGTTAATTAATTAATATATCACTAATGTTACTACTTTTTACCAAATTAATCTCCAAAATACTGTATCCCTTAGGAGGGTAAAAATGATTCTGCTGCATATTATTGCCAACAATTGGTATTATGATAAATTAATTTTTTATTAATTTGTATTAATTACTATTTGTCTACTAACAAGATTAAGAAATTTTCATGTTTACTGTCTAAGTTTATTTTATATATATTATCTCTTCTTTTTTTTCATTTTAATGTTTTTGTCTATTATTTTAATTATTTATAGTTGGGGTATTACTTTATAATGTCAGACATTTCATATAGCTTCACAGAATGGCTTGTTCCTCATCTTCATTTTTTCAGGATGTCATGGAAGTTAATAACTAAGTGAAGTGAACTACCAACATTTTCATATATTCCTTGTATTTTCTTGGGTCTGGTTTAGCAAACCTTTCGCTAATATAAAGTCACAGGTATGGTTAAACCCTTCCCTAATATAAAGTCAGAGATACATAGTTTCTTCTAAAGATTTCATGATTTTACACATGTACCGTTCTATCCAGAATTGAATGTTCACTATAACATGAAGTACATGATTACTTTAATTATTTGTATTTTTTCCTGGTGATATTTCATAAGACCTCTACCAGAGATCATATTCTATCTGTCAGAACACCCTCACATTTTCCTTTCATCAGACCATTATATTTATAATTTAATTCTGACAACTCAGATTTCATAAAAGCCCTTGCAACTTACATTTTTTCCCTCAGTTTTTTCCTAAAATTTCCTTTCTTTCTTATAGTTTATTTTTCACCATTTTTTAGACATTTTTTCTTTCACTCTGAAAATGTGATGAATTACCTTGATAGATTTTTTTAAATGAAAAATAATTCTTCCATTCCTCAATAAAAGCACTTCATCTTTTGCTCATTATCTTACCAGAAGTCTATTTTACAGAAAAAGTGTTTGCCTTTATTTGCTCATCTTTTTATTAGTAGTCTCATTGATTTCTTTTAGCAGTATTATTATTATTATTATTTATACAGAATGAACATTGTAATATAATCATTTGAGACATTTAAAATTAAGTAAGAAAATAATTTATATGTTTAGTATAAGAAAATACTAAACTGGGGATATAGGTCAGTTGGTATAGTGCTTGTCTCGCATGTACAAGTCCATGGGTTCAATCCCAGACTCCACACACGCACATACACAAAAAATAAAAAGTAAAAGAAGAAGGAGGAGGAGGAAGAGAAGGAAATACAACTTTGAGGAAACTCTGAAAATACAAACCATGAAGAAGAGAGATGATAAATTTTATCTGATCCAAATTTAAAATTTCTGTAACTTACCAGACTATAAAATGTAATGGATTAAGAAAATATTCTCAGTGTATATAATTTAAAAGACAATGTTCAAAGTTTCTCATACATTAAAATAAAGTTTAAAAATAAAAATAGAGAGTATATAAATAGTTTGCAGAAGGAAAATATCATTTGGAAATCAACATAAAATTCTTAGAATAACTTACAATGAAAATGTAAACAATAATTTTAGATATTAACTCTTATCCAAGATCATGGTTAAAAACAAATCTTAAAAATGGAAGAACTGATGTTTTTCCATGAAGATGTAGAATGTAGAAGAAGAGTTCTTATATACTGTTGAAATGGAATACATTTGTCCTTCACTTTAATGAGTAATTTTGTAGTACCTACTAAGATGAAATACATTTATGACATGTAACTCTGAAATTTTATTCTTACTTGTAAACACAAGAAAAACATTCCTAATTATTATGCTCAGGGATATGTGCAAAACAGTATTTATTATAGACTGTCCACTGGAGTAACGTATTAGAAACAGTATAACATTACAAACAATAAAGATTGCAAAATTGTGCTATTTTCATATCATAGACAGTCAAAACCCATGGAAATGTTGAACTAGAATTTGATAGTATTAATAAATGTAGGGGTTCACACAAGATTTCAAATGAAGGAAGCATCATATAGCAAGATAGGCAGAATAAAATATGATATATTACAAATATACGGAAGTTTAGAATATGGTACTTGTGGTGATAGCAACATACTAAAATTATGTTAAATTATCATAAGAAATTTTGTTACTAAGAATTTTTGTTATTAATAATTTCTTTTGGGAAGTGAGATAGAAGACTAGAATGATGATGGGTCTGCATAGAATACATCAGTTTCAATTTCATTTTATTTTCTTTCAAAGGAAAGACATAAAACAACACGATAGCCATAAAAATGCATCTGTCTGAGGTCCTGCTATCCCAGATGCACAACTTGAAATCCATCAGTGAGTTTGGGCTGTAGCCACATTCCATTGCCTGCCACAGCCAATTACTAAGTACAATGGGGATAGTATCCACAGACCTACAATTAGATGTGATACTGACACATGATTTTTGATTCTAGGACTCCCTATTGGACTTGCCGAAACTTTCATAAAACTGTAGTGTAGTCCATGGCATTCTTTCCTTCCTTCCTTCCTTCCTTTTCTTTTTTATGGGGTTCAAAATACAATACTGTCCAAGGGCACTCCCAGTCTCCTCTGGATTGATCCACACTATTTCTCAGTACCATCCCCCTCTTTTCATCTTCTCATCTTCTCTTGTGGCCTACTCTCATCTTGACCTTCTCAGAGAACCCAGATCAGCACACGTGGTAATGGCAAATTGTTGATTCAAGCAAGTTCTGTACTTAGTACACTGGTAAATGTGACTTTGAAATTTTCAAAATGTTATGTTTCATTTTGAATTCTTATGAGTAATCTGTTTTTTCCCATAAGTTTCTATGTTTTCTGAACTTTTTCACTGGACATTTGTTCCTTTGTAATCTTAAAAATAATATATATGAATATATATACAACATACATAAAAATGAACCAACAGTAGCCTATCTTCATTACACCATTCCATTATGATGATTATTATTATTTTTTGGAGGAAGGTACCAGGGATTGAACTCGGGGTAATCAACCACTGAGCCACATCCCCGGCCCTATTTTGTATTTCATTTAGAGACAGGGTCTCACTGAGTTGCTTAGTGCTTCCTTGTTGGCTTTGAACTTGAGATCCTCCTGCCTCAACTTCCTGAACCATTGGGATCACAGCTGTGAGCCTCTGTGCTGGCTTCATTACACCATTATTTTGCTAAAATTTTACAAGCTGACATAACATTCAATATTTTTATCCTGAATTGTAACATGTATGTGCTTTTTTCACTTTCCACATCTCTGCTAACATTTTCCCCACAAATTAGAAACCTGAGGTAGAATTACTCCTTTTTGCAAATATTTAAAACAAAACAAACAAAAACAACTTTGCAACATGTCTACATCTACATTCAGCTCTCTACATCAGTCAGGAAAGGTGTATGGAAACATTGCTCTTCTGTTACAAAGATGTAGACCTGCTCTTTTGATAACTCCTTTTCTAAAGAAGGTTTAGTTTACAGTTCTTTAGAGATCACATTTCCCATTTTCTTCTGTCATGTGAAGACTTGATAGTAAACCTGAATCTTTGAAAGACACATCTTTAGACTTTACCCATTCTTGAAATAAAAGCCGCATGCAAGCTCACTATTCCCATCTCTTTTGCACTGGACTACTTCTGAAAGAGCCCTCATACACGTGCCCTGCTGACTTTAAACATCTGCCTTCACTGTTCTTGCTTCTTAGATGGCCCTTTCCAGTCTTCTATGTGAATTTGAATTTATACATGTCTTCAAATATATTTAAATTTTTTATTTTTGAAATATATTTCTCAATCATTTGCAATTCATAATAAAAGATACAAGAATAAATGCAATCCTAAATTTCTTATCTGCTTCAAAACTGTTGCTAGTTATTTGGCATTCCTAAATAGTAAACACATTGAAAAAAGGTGCATCTCTTTAAAGTAATTTAAAACCTTATATAGTACACAGCAAGAAATCTCAAATGCATAGATGCTTAATTAATGAACCATGATGCTCTTACACTGGAGAAAGCTGAGAAAGAAGCATCCACCAGTCATTTAAAATGGCATTCGCTGCTTTGGAGTATAAATTAGCATATGGTTTCCTAAAGAGCACTATGTCAATATATGTCAACAATTATTTAAAATTTTATTCTTTTAAAGCATTTATTTGACATAATTTCAAAAATAGTAAGGCATATGTGACTTGAGTTTTGTTATATGGATGTTCTCTGCAGCATTGTTTAAAGTTATGAAGATTATGAAATTTTAAGTTAAAAAACAGGAATGTTTTATGCAAACAATATTACAACCATACAGAAGGCACTATGTAGGCATTAAAACAAAATTTTAGGGATTAAACACATGCTTAAACTTGCTAATGTTGAGGGTAAAAAGCTGATAAGTTAAGTCTATATGTGTATATGACTATATGATATGAACTTTTAAAAATGAAATATGCACAAAATATTATGGTATATATTTTCATATATTTCAGTAGTTAGCGTAAATTATAACTAGAAAAGTTTTTTTTTATATTTGGCACCTACATTTTCTATTTTTGTTTTTGGCAATAAACCTAACTAATTTCTTCAATTAAATAATTACACAGTAGGCAGGCATTGTAAAACACATTCAAAGGATATTTATGTACATAGAAAATTTTCATGATATCATATTAAGCAAAAGTCTCAAAATTTTACTTAAAAATCTAAGCCCAACCTTATGTAATGTGTTACATATTAAATTTTTAAGATTTTGTTTCTTTTTGGTTGAGGACTAAATGGGCAATGTCTACAATTTTTGTATCCTAGTTTTTTCTTGTTTGTTTAATTTTCCATGATAGGCATTATTTAATATAATTAAATATATTAACTATTAAAAGCAAAATCCAATCCTTGTCTAGCTTATATTCCAAAGTATTTTTCTCATAATTTTATATATTGGAAGAAAATATGAGCTGCAGGTACTCCATGTTAAACACATTAATAAAATGATTTTTTATTTATGTAGCATACTATAGAGCATACTTTCATAAAATAACACTATATATTTTAGTTAATAAGGTATGTTAAAGAAGAAAGTCCTTGATTTTGAAGAGATGATCATTTTGTATGGAGTAACAAAGCTTTATGTGCCACAAATAAATCTCCATATTTTCAATTTTTCTATAGTTGAAAATATTTATAGCCCTGACAGAAGGATGTACAATTATGCAAATAAATTTTCATTGTAGTATTTTATATCTCTGTTCCTTTCCTTTTTTTAACTAGTCTATATTAAAGATCCTTTAATGTTGTTGAAGCCAGAAAAATCCTGTTCTCAAATAAGAAACTTCCTTTTTCATGGAATGTTAATATAACACATTATACTTACTTAGTTTTAGGGAAGGATGGTTTAGCTATGATTCATAGCTTTAAATTCTTCAACTCAATTAATGACATACTCAGGATAACATTAGTACACTGGAAATGTGTCCTCCTGTTCTGGAAAGCACTACAGAGCCAGATGATTTGATATAGGAAATACCTAACATGATTTCTTTGTAATTAAGTTTGTATACAAACAAGTTCAAGCACATAGAAGTCCCCTTAGTGCCTCTGAAAGTACAGAGTTTTTCCAGATAACATAAATATATCAACATTTAAGTGAGCGTTTCTCAGCCATGGCATTATCAACTTTTGGGGCCAGGCAGTTCTTTATTGTGGTGGAGGTGGTGCTATTACAAACATAGCAGAGAATTTAGCAGTATTTAATCTCTAGATACAAGGATCATTCTCCAATGTTACAACAAAAAAATTTGACAGAAACTGCCTTAAATTTCCTAGGGCAAAATAGTTTGTGGTTGAGAATCTCTGATCTAAGGAAATTACAAAGTCACTACATTTTCATTATAGAAGGAAAGATAGGCCTAAGTCTGTATCCTAATTTTACTAGAGATTCACTAAAACTTATATACTCTGAATTTCTGTTTCCTTACCTGTACAATTTGGATAGTATTGTTCATATCTACATCACAGTTTACAATCCATCTTCATCTCTTTGTGCCTCCTAGTGATTTTACATTCATTCTCCAGGTGAAGTATACTGATTTCAGGAAAGACATGGAAAGGCAAGAGTGATGAGTGGTCCCTGCTGCATGCATCCAAACATCCTCTTGGGGACTCACTCAGCAATGGTAAGGCATGTTGGGAAAATTCTTTACGAATCTCTGGGAGGATTCTTTAAAAAACATTTCTATATTGAACTAATAGAGTTACAGAATTTCATGTTTAAGACTTCCTGAAGGAAATTACTTAGTAAATTCCACATTAAAGATGACATTTCTTCTATTAGACGCTGGGTTTCTCGTCTGATTCCCAGGTCCTTGATCCACTTTGAGTTGAATTTTGTGCATGGTGAGAGATAGGGGTTTAGTTTCATTTTGCTGCATATGGATTTCCAGTTTTCCCAGCACCATTTGTTGAAGAGGCTGTCTTTTCTCCAGTGTACGTGTTTGGCTCCTTTATCTAGTATAAGGTAACTGTATGTAAGTGGGTTTGTTTCTGTGTCTTCTATTCTATACCATTGGTCTACATGTCTATTTTGATGCCAGTACCATGCTGTTTTTGTTACTATAGCTTTGTAGTATAATCTGAAGTCAGGTATTGTGGTGCCTCCTGCTTCACTCTTCTTGCTAAGGATTGCTTTGGCTATTCTGGGTCTCTTATTCTTCCAAATGAATTTCATTTGGAAGAATAAGAAATTATAGAATTATAGAAATTATAATTCTAGAAATTATAATTCTAGAAATTGTCTATTTCTATAAGGAGTGACATTGGGATTCTAATTGGTATTGCATTGAATCTATATATTGCTTTGGAAAAAATAGGCCCAAATCTTCATCATGTCGGATTAGGACCATACTTCCTTAATAAGACTCCTTATAGCACAAGAAGTAAAATCAAGAATCAACAAATGGGATGGATTCAAACTAAAAAGCTTCTTCTCAGCAAAAGAAATAATCAATGAAGTGAACAGAGAGCCGACATCCTGGGAACAAATCTTTGCCACACACACATGTGATAGAGCACTAATCTCCAGGGTATATAAAGAACTCAAAAATCTTAACACCAAAAAAACTAACAACCCAATCAATAAATGGGCCAAAGAGCTGAACACAAACTTCACAGAAGAAGATATACAATCCATCAACAGACATATGAAAAAATGTTCAACATCTTTAGCAATCAGAGAAATGCAAATCAAAACTACCCTAAGATTCCATCTCACACCAGTCAGAATGGCAATTATCAAGAATACAA